>CAMOHE010044396.1:9329-20309 GCA_946598075.1 Artocarpus hirsutus | reverse complement strand
GGCTCAGATCTGGGACACTGCTGGCCAAGAGAGGTAATCTCGATCGTTCTTCCTTTGTTTTTTCACTTAATTTTTTTTTTTTTGTTTTTTCATTGTTGTGTTTGTTCATTTTCTTTGTTAAATCGTTTTCGGAATTTCGGTGTATTCTATTTTTGTGATTGGAGTAATTGCAGTAAACGTGTTTCGTTGTCTTGTCAGAAATTGAAATGTTGGATATCAGTGCTAATTGCATGGTTTTTCTAGTTGCGACTTTGGCAGGATAAAGTGCCGAAAAATCAGTGTTAGTTTGTTAAAATTGCTTTTTTATTGTTTTCATTTCATTTTATTTTATTTTATTTTTCTCTCCGTTTAATCATGTGCAACTCGATGATTCTTTCTCGATGATTTACACTGTACAAAACAGTATCCTGAATGATTAATTTTCCCACTGTGGATAAAAACTAATCAGAATTTTTACTAGAGGTATATAAATAAATAGATAAATAAACAAATATATGTATTGTGTTTGATCTAGATCTTGATGCAAGTCAAGATCTTAGAATGTATACATTAATTCCCTTTTTTTGGGTTTCCAAATGTGTTAACAGTTTTGATGAATGAAGACGTGGTTGTGTTATACAATGTGGTTTAGTTATCTTTTCCTTTTTGAAGAAATTATAAACACCGTTACAAATTTTAATTATTCGAAATTCTTTAAGTTCATCTGTTCTAGTGTTCCTCGAGATCTTCTTATAAAAAGATTGTTGGATCTTGATGTCATGAAATTGTGGTAAAATTTTTTATAAAACGTGGGTCTTTATTTGGATCAGATAAAATGGACTTCATTGTTTGATTCCGTTGTTTATAATAAGAAATATAAAAACCTTACTATTAAATCTTCTTTTAAAACTTGAGGACGTAATGTTGTGCTCCTAATCAGTAACATGTGTCATACAGTGGTTGAGATGTTATTCAGAAAGTTGGGCCTGCGAGACTTACATGTCAGGAAGTTAAGATAGGAAGTTGAGATGCTACTTTAGAAAGCTTACTCTGCTAAAACTTCTTTTGTCGTAAAGACTTTATATTGGTATGTAAAAGCTTAATAATATTGGATAACTAGGTTTTACACGAGTCTCATGCTACGTATGATTATGAAATACCTGCATCATTTTCTCAGCAATTTATGTCAAATGATACGTTCAACTCATCAAAATTTTAGTGTGGATGCGTAACTTATGCAGCTGATTGTAGAGACTCTTTGCACCTGCCCTTTCGGTTTGGTAGAATTTACCATCTTCATGCATTTATGGGAAATTTCCTGTTCCCACTATTTCTTGTTCTCAGAATCTTAAAAGTATCCATCTAAATGTGTTGCTTACTTGATTCATGTTCCAATTCCTGTACGTAGTGTTGGGTATGTTTCTATTCTAATTCTCCTGATTTTGATGTTTGAGCAGATACAGAGCAGTGACAAGTGCTTACTACAGGGGTGCTGTTGGTGCAATGCTGGTTTACGACATAACCAAACGCCAGACCTTTGATCACATTCCACGTTGGCTTGAAGAGCTACGTGGCCATGCCGACAAGAACATAGTCATCATTCTGATTGGAAACAAAACCGATTTGGAGAACCAGCGTGCAGTTCCCACGGAAGATGCCAAAGAATTTGCTCAGAAAGAGGGACTTTTCTTCTTGGAGACTTCAGCTCTGGAATCAACTAACGTCGAGAATGCCTTCTTGACCGTGCTGACTGAGATCTTTAACGTTGTGAACAGGAAGAACTTAACTGCCGGTGAAGACCAAGGAAATGGTAACCCTGCATCGCTTTCCGGCAAGAAGATCCTTGTCCCAGGCCCTGCGCAGGTTATCCCAGAGAAGAAAATGTGTTGTAAATCATCATGATCGAGTCTCATTGAACCTCGGGGTTTCTTCTCAATATAGGATTTGATCTTTAAATTCTTAATAGCAATTTTTGAAGGGTGGTGCTTTTTTTTTTTTTTTTTTTTGTATATCTTTACATTGGTTTAGCTTTAGTTTGCATTGGCAGCTGAACCAGTAAGCACATTATGCTATATGGAGAGTGAAAAAGTTAAGATGATGTTGAATTTCGGATTTTGCATCTCAGTTTATTGTTCATGGATTCTACAATTTCTTTTCCCCTTTATCGGTTTCACATTCATGATAAATTTTGTTGAGTGATTTTGTAAAGGGAAGTTATATTTACACCTCAAGTTATTATTAAGCCACGCTTTTATGTTTAGCATTTAAAATTAGGAATAAATTTATGGATTGTCGTGAATTCTCCCCTTTATCTAGAATTAATCTTTGTAGTCAATTTTGCTTTATAAATAATATTTGAAATCAAAAAGTGTATCATAAATAGTTTTTCTGTTAAATTTTGAATGGAAATTATTAACGTTCTCATGAGAGCTGGACGTAAATATTCATGAAATTTTGGAAATTTCAATGAAAATTTCAAAAATTTCGAGATGTCGAAATCTTTTTTTATTGTAATATTGATTTAGACAAAATATTAGAGAAATATTGAATATTCAATAAATATCGATTTAAAAAAAATCTATAGTTATTTTGTACATATTGTGAAAATTTTGACCAAATTTTGATACTGACGGATATTACAAAATTTAATGAAATTTTTCTCTTTAAATAATCTACAAGTATTTTATACTTCCAATGAATGAATATTTGTCTTATATATATTAAGAATGCTAACGTCGGATGAAGATAATATTTTTATATGTTTACAATCAATGAGTTTACAAACCTACATGTGGCATATTCATAACTATATTTAGCACCACTAAAGTAAGATGTCATGATACCAATCTTATTAGAAATAAGATAGAATCTCAACCATGTTAAGTATCATAGACCTCCCTTTTGTCATTAATAAATCTAATTTATTATGTATGTTATGTTTATTTATGTTTTTTTAATGCTTATTGTACATTAAAATATTAGAGATATATTTAATATGAATTTTTTGTAATTTTCATAATTTTTGGCAAAATTTTCACCGATATGATATGTTTTTTGAAATTTCTGTAAAATTAAAGTATTGATATTTCCATCGATACTGATATTTTCATCATTGTATAAGAGGTTCTTGAAGATAATTCTCTATGTAGAAACTAGAAATAGTCCTTATATTAACGTTGTCTTAAATTTAAAGTCCGTTTGGTTCATAGATTTGAATAAAAAATTGGATGAAGATTTAAATTTTTGTGAGAGAAAATACTGTAGCAAAATGATTCGAACCGTGATTCGAACCACGAACCAAACACACCCTAGTCAGCAAGCTAAAAAATATGGCCAAAAATATGGCGAGTTGGGGCTGTGGGTGGCAATTGATGATGCTTCGGGGCCAAAAAGCTATGATCAACAATGATCCCGTGTTGGGGGTGGCAATTGATGGATGTTTGAGGTTGGGGGTAAGGCAATGACGAGATCCGACGATTGTGGCGACGACGAGATCCAATGGGATGAAAGGGGAGAGAGATTGAGGGAGTTCGGGAGAAAGAGGGAGGAAAGGGAAATAAGAAAAACAATTTTTTTGTTCTTAATCATTCTCAATTTTTTTAATATTTGGGATTAATTTCATAACTAAATCTCCTAGTTTTTATTATTTTTAATTTATTTATTTGTTTTTAGAGACTACAAATGTATCATTTGACTTTTGAAAAATTTATTTCAATTTTATCTCTTGCAGACTTTTTGAACAAAAAAATAGATATAAGACAACGATATCCTTAATTAGACGAAATTTATTTATAAAATATATTTTCTTCTTGAGAGAATTTTTTAAAAATATTTCTATATTTAAAAAACCATAAAACTTGAGATTTTTTTTGAAATTTGATATTTTGTTTTAGAATTTTTTGTGTTTTTAAATATATAAAATATCTTTTTAACGGTTTGAAGGCAGTTATATTTTTTTTGTTTTTTAATCTATAAGAATGAATTAAAATAAATTTTTAAATTCAAAAAATGTTTTTATAATTTCTAAAAACAGAGATATAAATTTAAAAATAGTTAAAGTTAGGATGTATGATTATGTAATTATTGTTTTTTTTTTAAATTTGTTTGTTTTTTGCTGTGGGCCGAAAACATTGGCCATACATAATTTGATTTTCATTGTTTGTACTTATTGAAAGGGGCAAAAACAACCCAAAAATGAAACCAAACAAGATGGTTTCTTTGTTAAATAAATAATGTTTAAAGGCAAGCAGTGTAAAAAATATTAAACTCTCTCCTAATCCAAAAGAGAAATAGAAACGTTATCTCTTCAATATAAGTAATTACAATTTGAAATTCCTCCAAATCATTGCAGAGACAAAAAAGCAACAAAAAACAATCCACCGGAGATATTAACACAGATAGTAGAAGTGATGGAAAAAAGGGCAAAGAAGCAAGTCCCCCAAAAAAAAAAAAAAAGAAGATAAAGAATGCATCCTGCAGTTGTTATCTTACGAACAATGTATTATTTGTCGATGTAAGGAAAGTCTCAAAGTAGTCTTTTAGACGATTAACGTACATTAAGCCCCCTTCAGTTGTTCATGCAATGTATAAGAACTTCTAGATAAACTTTCGATAGAGACTAAAATTTTATTGAATGTAAGTCTCTAAAAGTGATTACAAGTATAGTCTAATAGTAAATCTATATTTAACTCCACTATAAAATAAAGTGTTTCAATTCTCTTGCTCAAGTTCAAGAAAAAATAATAAAAATATAAATAAAAACTGAAAGAGGAAAAAAATAGAAGAAAAGAATATCATCTGCAAAATGAAAATCAACCAAATTCGCGTACTTATAAATAATAATAATAATAATAATCCAGTTGCGCATAACTTCAGACTTAATGGAAGACAAGATCAAAATCTCCCATGTCATTCTCATTAAAAAAAAAAAAAGGGTCTTCCATGTCAATGACAACTAAGAAAAAAAAATTAACGTATGCTTGTACAACAAGAAAAGCAAGGATCCATCAAAATTTTAGCGTAATTTATCCATCAATCTCCATACATTGTTTATTATCATTCTTTTCTGGATCATTCATGTCCTTTTCTTCATCTTCCTCCGTGGAAGGGCTGCCGTTTTCTTTAACCGAGGAACTCTTTTCTGTTTCCGTACGCACTGGAAGCCTTTCCAGCAGTTCTTGGCAATCAATAGCATTGACCATCACGGTCAAGCTGGCTTTACCTTTCCAGCATCCTATGGCGATTGTTGATTCATCCACTTGGATTGGACTCAACGGCAATTCACCATCTGCATAAACAGAACACGTTTACATAAATGCGAAAATGCCAGTACCTTTATCCATGAGAGGATGATTCTCCAAACTTTTCGCAAAACGACCACACAACATCCCTGCATCAAGTCTGATGCTTTCTTGCCAAATTTGGCATCAACAAAGTCAGCATATTTGATGGATTTGTACTGCAAAAGATGCTTGAAATCTACTGGGGATGCGTGTAGAATCTGCTTGGTAATGTATGGAACATTCAACTGGCAATCCTTCAGATGATATCCGGAACGAACACGGTGCAGAACTTCCTTCTCTGAACGTTTGTCGTCCCTGTTTATTATTATTAAATTCAGTAATCCTTCATATATATAGGGATTAGGAAACAGACAAATAATATGATTTTACTTCTTTGACTACTACCCTAAGGAAATTGGAATGTACAAAATACATTTTTAAACAGCACTTGAGGTCAAGTTTATGAAATGAAATACTTACAAACATCTTAAGGCCAATGGATGCTATCTTAAGTTGCTGCCCAACAGAGAAATTCAGTTCAAGAACATCCTTAACTGACTTCGAGATGTAGTAGATTCTCTTCACATGATTATTATCAAGATTTCTTGACAAATGATGGCCAACCAAAGGAAAAGTTCCATCAATGCCATAGAATGTTTTTATGCTATTTATAATCGCTTCATCTCTGAAGAACACAACAGGATCAACCCCTTTCCATTATCCTTGCATCTGTAACTTTCTTTTCCCAGCAGCTTTACTGGAATCAGGTTCCTTGGCACCAGATGCTTGGGCTGCCTCAGAAATATTTTCTTCAGATGCAATTGAAAGATCTGAGGCTGAAACAACCTCATCTGGTTTGTTATCTATCAAATCCACCTCTGAAGCCGCTTCTGAAGATTTTCCATCAGTTATGTCAGTGGAGCTAGCCTCCAGCAGATTTGAATGTTCAATGTCCTGATTTGGTAAATCTGCTGGTGGCTCATTGTTTCGCTTCTCTTTCTGACAGTTCGGTTTCTCCTGAACTGCTACACAGTGGAAATCAAAAGGTACTAAACAGTAATTATCTGATGAGGAAAGCAAAAGCAGAACTGAGGATAATAATTATATGTTTCTCAAACCCTAACCAAGATAAAGGTCATGAAAAAAAGTAGACAGACCAAATTATTGAGTTATTGATAGAGATAGTTAAACCTAATGTATTTGATTACATGAACGCACCTGGCAGTGGGGAATTCTTGTGGAAGACAGCAATGAAAAAGGCCCCAGTGTTTTGATCATGTGGCACTATTCTCATGCAACGTTCTAGAGGAAAATCAGACACTTCCTCATCTAACTCATCAGCTGCAGGCATTATATTCTGTGTCAAATACATGGCATCTTCAGAATTAGCATTTCCACCATTCTCGTACTTCTTACCTGGTTCAATAGTCTGATTGCTATTGTCAGTTGAATTACAATAGCTTCTCCCAGAAGGAAACATGCTTGGAACGACAATACTTCTGTGGTATTTGGGAGCTTCTTTGTAGGAAGCCAACCAAACACCCTTGTCGCGTACCTATATGTCCATTGGAATTTAGAAAATATATGGAGATTACATGTCTACAAAAGGAGAAGATGGGGCTACTGGACCAAGAACAATGTCTAAGACATCCCAAATGTTTCTAGTCAGCCGAGTGTCAAAATCCCAATCAACAGATTTTATTTTATTTATTTTTATTTTTAAATTGAAACCGCTAGGATTCGAAACCTGATGGAAACACGCACACACTCACACACCCAACCAAGCTAGGCCTCAAGTGGCAAATCCCAATCAACAGATTGTTTTCCCTTTTTTTTTTTCCTGGGACAATTTGTAATTTTTAAATTCCACATGTATTGTAACACATGATCCAGTCTGGCACAACTTAAGCAATGAAGATAACAATCAAGTGATGCCAACAACATAGATGGTTGCCCACCAAGAAGGGGAAAAAAAATACAATCTAAAGGCACAAAACCAAGCAATCAAAAAGGGCATGTCAAAACACAACAAGGGTTAAAACAGAGACTCATCCCCTGATAATGCCATTAGCATGGCAAATCCCAGCTCATACCACAATACACACACACACACACACACACAAATATATATTTATCTATTCTGGCATAGCAATTACAAGAATAGAACCGAAAGCTATCAGAAGATTCAGAACCCGCATCCTCTATCTACAAGGCAACAGCAGTTTCATCAAGCCAAAATTGAAACCATGATTAATGGAAACCTACATCCAAATGTCCAATTAAGAATAGTAGGTACTTTCTTGTACCAGCAAAAGAAAGAAAACAGGGTTATGAACATATAGTAGACTTATCGAAAGAGAAAATATAAGGGCATGCAAACTTCAACAAAAATATATATACACACAAATATATTTTTATCTATTCTGGCATAGCAATTCCAATAACAGAACCGAAAGCTATCAGGAGATTTCAGAACCCGCATCCTATATCTAAGAGGTAAAAGCAGTTTCATCAAACCAAATTTTGAAATCATGATTAATTGAAACCTACATCCAAATGTCCAGTTAAGAATACTAGATACTTTCTTGTACCAGCAAAAGAAAGAAAACAGGGTTATGAACACATAGTAGACTTATTAAAAGGGAAGAAAGAAAATATAAGAGCATGCAAGGACCTCAACAAAAATAATAACTAACCTTCCATTTCTTAAGCCCTGCCCTCTGAACAAGTTCAGGAAGCTTGTCAGAAACATCAACTAGTTCGACGAACCCTTCAAGTTTGTGCAAAATCTTCATACAATAAAACATGGTAGAAAATTCTGAGAAAAGACCAACTGCAGAGAAATCCACTATATACTATCAAATTAACAGAAGACAGTGACTTTTAGAGCACTCAAAAACAAGTTCAGTGAATAATTATCAAGGAACAGAAGGGATTCTAAGTGTAAATAATTGCATATATAAGATTTATATACTTGAACGATTTCTGTTAAGGTATATACTTGAATGTTACACCTCATAGATGTTTCACTTTCTAATTTTTGCAGATCCCAGTCATTGTCTCAGTGGTAAGTTCCTGTCACATCACCATTCTACTGGTAGTTTTTTGTTCCTCTTAGCCTCAGAAGCAGCTATTGTACTCTATTTATAGAGAGAACTATATTGATACCACCTGTACTTTTCCAAATTTACAGAGACACCCTCTAGGCCAAAATATTTTAAATTAACACCACCTGGCTTCTCACAAAAATTATACTGACACCCCCTTCCATTGTCGGCAAGGGAGGCTGATACTAATTGCAAGTGTTTATTAAACAATTAGTATGTAAAAAATCTACGGCTAAGATTTAAGCAAATTTAGATCTATGGCTGAATTTTATTTGGAAATTTTAGCCATTGTACATTAAAAGTCAAAAGTTAGAGGGAAGGGGTGTTGATATAAAATATTCCTGTGTCAATGTAGTTCCCCCTTATTTTCATGGAGTGCTATTCTCTCACTCCAGAAGGAAGCAAAGTATAAGTTCTGCAATTGACATATGTGCTGCATTACTTTTTACTATTACAGCATCACGTAGAGAATTGTCTCAGTTATGAAACATAAACTTGGCAAAACAAGTGTGAAAAAAAAGGGAATAAACAACCCATAATCAAAATTGTGCTTGTCAAACTTACAATATGAAATATAAACGATATTAATACATGATTGAGCCTAAGGGCTTAATTCAATAGAATAGCGAACATAAATGCAAAAGAGACAACTGAGTGAATAATAACGTAAAGGATTAATTACAAAAATTCCCCTTCAACTATAGCCTTAAAACACTATGCCCCCTAAACTTCAAATCGTAAAATTTGTTCCCTCTGAACTTCAAAACATAACATTTGTTCCGCAAAAATTTAAAACGTAACATTGTTCCCCCTGAACTTTAAAACATAACATTTATTTCCTTGATCTATGAAATATTAACAACAAAACTCCTTGAATTAAGATTTTGAGCATAAATGACATAATATTCACACAAATGATGGGATTGTTGAATAGTTTTGTAAACCATTAGACTGGTAACTTACCCTAATGCAGTCACATGAAAGTAAAAAAGGAGATTCTTCATTTTGAAAAGTTGTTTAACGTTTTTTTTATATATTTTATCAATTAAAATTTTTAAATTATCAACTTTTTAAATTCAAATTAGCTTTAGACATGATAGAGTTATTAAAATACTTCTATATTATATACCAAATCGTAATTATGCACCAAGTTTTCTTAAAAGTTCTAACAAAATGAGGTTTTTTTGTTTTAAATATTTCACAGTTCCCGCAGGGGGGGGGTGGAGGGCGGCACAGTGTTACAAGGGCTATAGTTGGGAGGAATTTTCGTAATTAATCCTAGCATGAAAATGTGGTAGGAAATCTAGATAGTTGAGAAGCTTTAATTACAAGAAGAGCCAACATACCTCAGCAACCACAGCCTCATTCTCAACTGGATTCATCGAACATGTTAAGTATACCATTCTCCCACCCACTTTAAGCAAACTTAGACCTGCAGTAATCAACTCATTGTGTTTAAGCTTGGGATGCTCACCGAAAGGAATTGAAAATAATCTTGTTAACCATAACTCTTTGATTGAAATAGATGAAAATCAGAAGTGTGTAAAATTACGCTTGAATGACAACTCAATAACAATAACATTAATTCAACCACAAGGGTTATTATTTATAAACATTTATAACAAACAAAAGGACATCCCAAAGACTTTATATATTGTTAGAAGGAAATATAAAAGAGTCCTATTGTTTCCAAACATTCATATATCATGACATTTCAAGGAAGACAAGTATTTTTCATATAACATTAGAGGCCTCTCTCTAACAACTTCTACTTGATTTTCATAAACCTAAGCAGAAAGAGCAATGTACAGCATAAGTCAACATAGAGAACTCTCATAACAAATAATCACATACAGCCAAATATGAATTGTTATAATATCTTAAAAATGGTGGTTTCACAGACAATAACCAGCCTCAATTTTCCAATTTACAGGACGGGTCCAAAGAAGGAAGCCGAAAAAAAAAAGTTCTTCCAGACCTTGCTAGTTAATAGTTCTTCCTCAACCAATCCTAAGTTTGAAAACAATAAGCATATCATTAACTAGAGATTGTCCTTGTTATTGTTGTTGTTGTTGTTTCACGTACAGCCAAATATGAATTGTTATAATATCTTAAATATGGTGGTTTTACAGACAATAACCAGCCTCAATTTTCCAATTTACAGGATAGGTCCAAAGAAGGAAGCCGAAAAAAAAAGCCCTTCCAGACCTTACTAGTTAATAGTTCTTTCTCAACTAATCCTGAGTTTGAAAACAATAAGCACATCATTGACTTGAGATTGTCCCTGTTATTGTTGTTGCTGTTGTTGTTGTTTATTTTTATTATTATTGTTATTGTTATTGTTGCTGTTGCTGTTGTGTTGTTCGTATTTATTATTATTATTATTATTATTATTCTTTTTCTTCTTATGTGGTTGTGGAATAAAATTGCTACCATTTTCTCCAAATATCGGGTGCCTTGCGAAGAGTACCATCTCCACTACAAGGAACGTCACATAATACACGATCAAACTGAAGCTGGTTAATAATTGAATCTTTCATCGTTGTTCCAGAAGCATCAGAGTGACTTCTGCTTAAACGGCAGCCAGGGAATTGTTGAGCTTCGTGATTTGT
>CAMOHE010044395.1:0-15005 GCA_946598075.1 Artocarpus hirsutus | reverse complement strand
TAAGAGAATTGTGTTGAAATATCATATTAATATCTATAAAAGTATTAGTCCTTATATTTATTTTTTAATTTACTTTTGAATGTTGTAGAAATTTTAAGTATACGAGTACTTTTTCAAGTCACTATTTAAATAAACCTTACATGTACAATCCTTATAATTAAAACGTGGGGTATACTTACAGTGAACATGGTGGGTATGAGATCTTTAATTATCCACCTCTATAATTTTCAAACTAAGTTAAAAGTTTGCACATTTGATTTAACTCATAATTTGTTATACATGAAAAGATAGTGTGTAGAGATCGCGTAACAAATGCATCTCATATCCGAAATCACGTAAGAAATTATTTAAACTATATGCATATATCCATATCAATATTGATCAAACTAACAAAGTAATTTAAAGAACTCCAAACCTTCTAAAAGCTCTTATTTTTGGCTTTGATTTTTTCTCATCTTGTATGAAACTCCAAATCTAATTAGGTAGTGATCCATAACATTATGGTTTAATAATTAGGAGAACATGGACGACCAACTTAGAATGTCGTCGGGGGCAGAGGGAGCTCCCTTGGCCGGGTTCCGTATATTTTGCTACCATAAATATATATATATATATATATTCAAAAATATTTTTATAAGTTTGACCCTCTGAAAAGTTGTAAACTAAATGTTTAGATAATGTTGTTTGGGAGACACGATTCAAACCACACTTTGTAGTTCAAATTAATTTTGCTACATTATTTTTCCTAAAAAAGTTTAAATTGCTATAATATTCTAAGTTCAAACCATTGTTTCAAAATTAGTTTCCAAACGCCATATTTTAGAGAACTTTTCAATTATATTTCAAGTTTTGAATTATAATATATTTATATTTCAACTTAAAAAGCCCTAAAGAAACAAAAAATTAACTTGTACTTCTATGTAAATTTAGATAGCATCTACTATAATAGGAATATCAATGAACTCAATTATTGAGATTGCTCATATACCCTTTTTAGCGTATAAAACCTATTTCTTAGTTCAAGATCTCACTTACTAACTGGAATCAAAGAATTAGTAGATATATTCTATCAAAAATGGGAAGGGGGGCTAGGGGTTATGAACTTATAATCAACAATCTGATGATCGAGTTGATTCCATAATTATAAGTTCATTCCATACCGAGCCAAACCGAAATAGGGTTATATATATTCTAATTATGAGAAGGGATCATTTGAGTGTATTTAACTAGATACTATATTTACATATAGATCCCTGAGTCGTTATATTCCATTGAGGATTAGGAATAGGCGTAGACCTACTCTTTACGTATCTCTCAATTTGAAATCCTATTCACCTCTTTAGGCTTCTAGTGAATTGAGAAATATGTTTGATTGTCCATCTTTTTGATATAATATATAAAGCATCCTCCAAATAAGCTATGAAAGTGAATTAAACTCTATCGCAAGTTTGATTAATCTGGAAGAAGAAAAAAATAAATTATTAGCAAACGTAAAAAAAAAAAAGGGACAAAGTTTAAAAGAAAATATAATTGTGTTCAAATTTTATTTCAAAATTTGAATTCTATCAACTCCTCAAAAAAAAAAAAAAAAAAAAAAGTTTCCGCCTCTGTCACTTGTGTAGAGATCTAAAGCAATATTTGCAATTACAACCAAACATTGGTGAAAAAAATAAAATTAAAAAAAAAAATACCGCAGTATGATGGATCATTTGTCATCATAGGAACCAGTGATAGCTCACAACTCCTTAGAACTCGTCTCTAAACAAAAAAACATATACCCATTTTCTGTATGTTTTAAATTTTTATTTGTATCAAGATCAAAATATAAACTCCAAGGGTACTACATTGTCAAAGTTCTTAGGTGCTTGTACCTCATGGTTCGACCAAATAAAAATATGGAAGCATTGGGTAATTTCCTACGTGATAATAATCTCTCTTTCTCTCTCTTTTTCTTTTTGCAGTTTTATTTTGCTATGTGATGTGACGTCACCTTCGAAGTTTGCTGTTTGAATTTGCTATTCCACTAATTTTTTTGCCCGTGAATTTTCAGCCGCTTATCTTACGATGGAACCGAATTTGGAAACAAACTTCCTAAATGGAGACTGACAAGCAATAGCCAGAAGTCAACTTATTTTATTTATCGTTCAGGAAAATAATGACTAGCGAAGCCTAAGTAGGCCATTTTAGAGGAAAACTTTTACGCTTTGGAAAATCGACACTTTCCAGCTATATTTTTACAAAATATGTACATATATATATATATATATATATATATGTACTTAAAAGGTTCTAATATGAAATTTGGAGTGTAGTATTTTATCGACAGAAGATTTGAAAATTTCTGTAAAAATGTCTAAATTTGATATTTTCACAACAATATTAATCTCGTGAAGTGTTAAGTGTTAAGTGACAAAGTGTCATGAAAAATTTTACGAAAATTTCATGAAAATATCAACAAGATATCAGTACTTTGTATTGATCTTTTAATTTACTTTTGAATGTAGTAAAATTCCCGGGCATGTGTACTTATCCCAGTCACTCCTCAAATGAACCTCACATGTACAATCCCGTATAGTTACAATATAGGATATACTTATGATGAACGTGATGGACATAAGATCTTCAATTATACACCTCAACAATTTTGAAACAAAGTTAAAAGTTTGTGTTTTTGGGTTAACTCATAATTCGATATACATAAAAGATAGTGTGTAGCCACATGATGTCCGAAATTATATAAGAAATTCAAAGACTTTAGAATCTATTTGATTACCTCTCCAAACAATGTCCTAGACAACATATCACTAAAGACATGATTTAGGTCATTTTTGAACCGTTTGAGCTTTTCAAGCCTACCTTTTCATCATTGCATCTCTTGTTCACCCCTTGAGCCTTAAACAGTTTAGCCCTTTTCCTTTCTTTAACCCACACCACGCTCACCATATAACCCAAAAAAATAATAAAACTATATCCTTATCCTTTTCAAGAGAATCCATGAATACTTCAATAAAACAGAGAAATTAAGGAGCTATTGGAAAAAAGTCATCAATTGATCTATCCCCAAAAAAAAAAATCCCACTTCTCTATTGCATTCAAGGAAATAAGTTTGGGGGAGAAGTGGAGAAAAATGAAAAAGGAAAAATAAAAAAAAAGTCAAATTGAAACAAAAAAAAGAGAGAGAAGAATTGAAAAAAAAGGAGGAAGCTTCTAAATATTTCTAGTAGTATTTTTATGCTTTAAATGTTTATCTTTCTATGATTCAATCATCTTTTGTTGTAATTCTCTTATTTTTCTTTGCATCTGGATCCTTTCCTTTTAGTAATGTATCCTTTTAATCTTTACAACCTGTAATAAAGTCCTTTTAAGATTTAGTAATGTGTTAGTCTACATCATGGAGTGGTACAAAAAATAAACCTATGCGGTTTGAAATCATGAAAAATTTTAGATTCCTTAAAAAACACTAGTGCACATAAACTCATCCCAATTTGCTTGCAATTGATTGAGAATGACTACTCATACACACTTAAAGAATCCAAAGTGGGATTGGACTAATGCATGAGTTGAAATTCTAAACTTTTATAATGTTTGCATTTTTCTTTGAGCCATATAACTTATGTAATATTGAGGAAGTTTTGTGAAGTCAACCAAATCATTGCTTACTTTTAGGATTTTTCTTTATATTTTTTTTCGTTCTTTTGCTTTAGAACGAGCAAATGTTAAGTTTGCGAGTTTTTTATAAGCTTGTTGATACTGATAATTTGGACTTTTTAACTTAGTATTTTGTGAGTTTCGGGTCTTTTAATTGCTTATTATTATTTTTATTTTAGTTTAATTGATTTTATTTTTTGTTTTATTTTCCCTTTAAATTAATTATTTTCTTTTAATTGTGTAGGTAAATTGAGCAATGTGACAATTGGAATTAATTTGGAGGGCAAAATGGTTAAAAGAGGGTTGAAATTTAATTCAGCTCAAAATAAGAACCACACGCGTAGTAGCAGAGAGTGTTCACCAGCCGTCGGATCGACTTCATCAGTGGCTAGATCGCGAGTGCTTCTCATTTCCCAATACTGCGCGTGGAAGCAGCCTAAAAAAAATAGTTTTAGCTCCCATAAGAAGACTTGGATCCCATGTGATGTGGCCTTGGTGTTCTTCCATGCTCCCCTGTAATCACCATTGTTGTGCCGCCATGTGGAGTGCACTATGCTCTCCGCCAATTCCTTTTTGCCATATGGTGTACTACCAATGCTCTAATTCATTCTTTTCTTTTCCATGCTTGGCTTGTGAAGTCCATAATTATTAAAAAGGAGAGAAATGTTAGGATCACTTTCCTTTTATTATTCTCTTCTCATTCCCTTCTTTGCTGTCTACTTATTCCGTTAACACATGTCATCTTATTTTCTATTAAAAAAATGCTTAACACATGTTATCTTATTTTCTATAAAAAAAAAAAAGCATAAGTATGGATTATATTTTCACTCTTTATTACAGTTTTTGCCCTTTTTTTACACCTGTAAAGGTCATATTTTGAAGAGATTTATTTTTAACTATAAGAAATTGTGATTAGAAATTTAGCATGATCTTCAACTATATGGTAAAGGCTTCCTTTAGTGAGATATTTTTTTCCTTTTTTCCCTTCTTTTCTCCTACCATCGATACTCCCTCAAGTTCTTGATGTTTATTTGTCAATGTTTATTTCCAAACGTTTATATCTAAACAAAAAATTTGCTCCGTAACATTTATATATATAGTATCACTTTTTTTCCAAGAAAAATCTTTTGAAGAAGATTTACAATACAAGTTGCATACGTATTATATCAAACAAAAGGCATTCAAAGTCCATTGCAGTAATCCTTTAAAAAAAAAAAAGTCCATTGCATCAAAAAAAAGGTTAAAGAACAGTCGTACTACAAGAAAGAACATGAAAGAGAAGTAGAGTTAATACCTAGAGTAGAGAAGAGGACCTAAAGTGTGGTTGATCTAAAAATAAAGGCATAGAGGAGAAGCATATGAAGAGGAAATAGCAATGGAATTTGTAATCTCTGTGTCCTTTTTCATTCGCATTAATTGATTAAAAAAAATCTCTTTGAAATATATCCTTCATAGCTCATAGGCGAAAAAAATAAGAGAATGGCAGAACTGTAATAAAGAGTAAAAATATGGTTTATTGTTTTGCTTGTTTTTTATAGGGAAGTAAGATGACATGTGTCATTAGAAAAAGAAGATAGAACGACAAAGAGAGTGGCCCTAGCATTTCTCGTTGAGTCAAAGCCGACTTTTTGAAGAACTCATTGATGAGAACCAAAGAGCTAGGCGCCTTGGTGCCCATGTGTAGCGCTGGGGCACTCATGTGGGAGTTGAAAAATTGAAATAATTTTGAATTTTTCTTGATTTTTCTTAATTGCTCAAAGCCTATAGATAGGATATTTTTAGGGTATTTTAGCGAAGGCCTAATGCCCCACTACTAAGAGCCGGGGAAAATAACAAGACAATTTTCTTTTAGGTTTTTATTTTTATTTTTAGATTTAGGATTCTAAGGGAAAAAATATTTTGAAGACCAAGAAGAGGAGATTGAAGATTGGAGAGTCAAGCTTGGAGACTTGTGCTACCTTTGTATGGGTTTTTCTTTACAATTTTTTTATCCTTGTATTTTTCTTTTTTGAGATGTTGAAACCTTGATTTGTGTTTTTTTAGGGCTATGAAATTACCAAAACTATTTTAATTTTATTTTATTCATTTTTGCTTGAGTCGACAATACAGATTATGACACGACGACACAACACGAAATTGACATATTTTTTTTAGGGTTAGGGTAAAAAAATTAACCATGGGTCATTTTAGTGTTAACTCGAAACTGACCCGTCTAAAACGGGATGTGTTCGGGTCAACCTACGTGACACTAAAACGACTTGTTTGACTCGCGATTAATTATTTTATTGTTTGTTTATAATATTTTTTCCTATTATCAAATATATTCATAAGATATTACTCTAGCTCACTTAATCTCAAACTGAGCTTCAAACTAAATTGATTTTAACTTTTAAACAATAAGAAGATGATTTTAGCTTGATCATTTGAGATATTTCTCTCTTATTTTTGTGTTTGATGTTTTAAAGTGGGACGTGAGTCACGTGACAAGATAACCCTATGGGCGAATTTTAAGCGACTTGTGATTCCAATTGGACTAAGACTTTAGCAATTGACCTGCAAAATGGAAGACTAACAAGCAATGGCCCCGCTAAGAGAGCTTATTGCGTTTTATCAATTAGCAAAATAATGACCCGTTAAGTTGGCCCCCACTTTCGAGGATTACCATTTACGTTTTAAATGATGACATATTCATGGGTATTTTTGTAAAAAAAACCTATGTATTTTGAAAAGGTGTATTATATTTTCTGCAATATATCTTAAATGAATATCTATAAATATCAACATTTATAGAGAAAAAAATACAATGCTAAAGGACAAACTGTCATGAATATATTACAAAAATATTGTTGAAATACTGCAAAATATCAATAAAATATTACTATATGTAGATTTTTTAATTTACTTTTAATCCAACTCACTTCTCAAATGAACCTCACATATAAAATCAGGGGAGAAGGGAGGGTACGCCTCCCTGAATTTTTGAAAAATTATGCTATGGACCAGAGATTTTTATTACTTTTCCTATATGCCTCCTTTTTATCCATAAAATCCTACATATTATCCCCTCATCTATAGAATTTTGTATTTGCCGCCCTCCATCCACAAACTTTTATTATGTCCTTAACGAGTCATCATTTTGCCAATTGAAAACACGCAATAAGTTCTGTTAGGGCGGCCATTGCTTGTTAGTGTTCCATTTTGAAGGTCTGTTGCAAAAGTCTAGTCCAATTGGAATCACAGGTGGCTGAAAATTTGCCGACAAATTGGGAAAACTCTGAACTTTGAAGGTAGTCTTGTCACATCCCACATTAAAACATCAAGCACAAAAAGAAAAGATAAAAAGAATATTATCCTGACATATTCACGGATATTTTTGTAAAAAAATTATGTATTTTAAAAGAATCAATATAAATACAAAGGTGTAATATATTTTTAGATTAATTATAAAAATTCTTCTTGAATTATAGTCTTTGTAAAACTTTACCTCTCGAATTTTAAAATATAACATTTATTCCCTTTGAAGTATGAACTATTAACAAAATTGATCATTCTGTTAGAATTTTAAGGGCAAATTGCCAAATAATTTTAAAATTAGGGGTATTTTGATAATCATAGTTATCCAAAAAACAAAAAAAATTAAAACTATAATAAAAATAGTCCTTATTGATGAAAAAAAAAGAAAAAAATCAATTAAAAATATAATACTATCCGAATCCCTCTTTTTTCGATATACTGAAATTTTCTTTAAAATTTTATCAACTTTTTTCAAACTCAAAAAGTATTTTGAAAATTTAAAAAGTATAAATACCAATAAAAAATTCGTAAATATGAAAAAAAATTATTGATATTGTCAGAATTTTTTTCTCTTTGAAAAATTTGTGTCATATTTTTTGTTATAATTAATATATTTATGTTATATTCTTTTTCATTTCACTAATATATATAACTTTAAAAATTTCAAATACTTTTTGGGTTTGAAAAGAAAAATTTTAAAGAAAATTTTGGTATATCAAAAAAGAAGGATTCTAATGGTATAATAGTTTTAATTGATTTTTTTAATCATAAATAAAAACTATTTTTATTATAGTTTTAATTTTTGTGGTTATTTTTATAACCAAGATCACCAAAATACCCTAACTTTTTAATTATTTGTTAATTTTTTGTTGAAATTCTAATAAAAGAATCATTTTTGTTAATAGTTCATACTTCATAAGGAAATGATGTTACGTTTTGAAATTCGTGAGTAAAATATTACAAAAGTTATAATTCAAGGAGGATTTTTTGTAAGTAATCCTATATATTTTGCATTTTATCTTAAATAAGTGCCTATAAATGTCAACATTTATAGAGAAAATGTCAGATCTGTGAAAATACAATGCTAAAGGACAAATTATCATGAATATCCTACAAAAAAAATATTTGTTGAAATATTGGCAAAATATCAATAAAATATTACTATATGTAAATTTTTTTAATTTACTTTTAATCCAAGTCACTTCTCAAATGGACCTCACATGTACAGTCAGGGAGGAGGGAGGGTAGGTCCCCAGTGAATTTTTGAAAAATTATGTTATGACCCATAGGTTTTTAATATTTTTCATATATACCTCCTTTTCATCCGTAAAATCTTATATATTCCCCCCTCATTTATAGAATTTTGTATATGCCTCCTTCCATCTACAAAATTTTATGTACCTCTTTTATATGTATCTTATTAACTTTTGTTTCTTAAAAAAAAATGACCCACCCCAACCCACCCCCAAAAAATAAAAGGAAAAAGAAAAGTTAACTTTTAGATTGATGTCTCTTAATATTGGAGTTGTGTGCCCCTCATGTGGCCTGGTATACAATTAAGTTTTACAAAAATTTCCCTCACGGTCATAAAGATAAACTATAAGACTACCATTGATAATATAGTATATTTTATTTTCAACAAAAGAATGACCGACCATCTCTGGTTGCTAGTGGTGGAAGCCAGAGCCTAATAGAATATTTCTTATAATTTGCTGGAGTATGTGTTATTTTCAACAAAAAGATACTTAGTGGTCTTGGGTCCCCAGGGAGTAATCTGAAAGAGTCTTTATTTTATCATCTACAAGATTATTTTTCAATTTCAAATACAAAGATGATTGGTGGGAAAGTGATCTAGTTGATTATTTCTGATATTCTACGAGATTAATTTTCCTCCCAACAAAAATAGCAAGCCATCTTTTAATCTGGTCATTGCACCAAAAGTAATATGGTAGATTAAATATGGTAGATTATAAAAATTAATCTACCAAATTTTATTTCCTTCTCCACATCTGATTATAAAAAGTTATTATAAAGAGCTACTAGATTAGCAAAAACAAATGCATCAACAAAAATATAAAATGACGCAGTCTAACTTACCAGATTATTTTTTTGCAATGTTGTAATCTTGTAGATTATTTTTGATGATCTATCATATTATTTTTTTTTGGTTTCAAAAACAAGAAAAAAAAATCATTTTATACTTAATTAATTACAATGTAACTTAAACAACAGAAAAAAAATCATCTATGTCATTAAATTACTTACAATAGAATTTCACAAAAAATAATACAAGAAGCAATAAAAATAAATATCATTAACTTAAAGTAATATTGTTTGTATTAGCAATCGATAACACTAGCACACCCAAATAGGAAGTATCATTATCACTTGAAGTCTTAAAAAATGAATGTCATTAAATATCATTATCATTATGTATCTTTAACTTAATGATATATCAATTATATAACCTATGAAACACACAAAAAGACTAAATAAATACTATTTTATTAATTTAATTACCTATCACCAAAAAAAGGAAAATGTCATTACCACTTGAAGTCTTAAAAAAGTGAATGTCATTACTTATCATTAACTTAATAATATATTAATTATATAACCTATAAAACACATAAAAAGACTTAATATATACTATATCATTAATTTAATTACAACATTCTCATTCCAATTTGTCAGTAAAATCATGATTTTATAAAAAAAATCCTATCTTTTAGTTGATAGAATTTTAAAATCTTTATTTTGGATATCAATTTGAATTTAAACAATAAACAACCTAATTTCAAGGATTTTTTTTAAATATAATGATATCATAATCCGTTTAAAATCTTATATATGTATATTCTAATTATTCTAAACAATAAATTAAAACTAACAATATCATTATTTAAGTCATTAGTGTTTTTATACTTATGTATTGGGACACGTAAAGAATATTCATAAACTAGAGACATATTTTAACTCTACAAATAAAAAAAGAGGCACATATCTCGTTAACTCTAAAGCAATTGGACTATAATCTAATTTCTATTGGGTTAATAGGATATGTGGCCTTTTTTTATTTGTAGAATTAAAATATGTCTATAGTTTACGAATATTTTTTATATGTCCCAATACATATGTATAAAGACATTAATGACCATAATAATGATATTGTTAGTTTTAATTTATTTTTTTAAAATAACTATAATATACGTATTTAAGATTCAAACAGATTATAATATCATTATATTTAAAAAAATCCCTGAAATTAGGGTGTTTGTTGCTTAAATTCAAATTGGTATCTAAAATAATGATTTTAAAATTCCTTAAAAAGATGGAATTTTTTTATTGACAAGTTGGATTTACAGACAAATTGAAATTAGGGTGTAGTAATTAAATATATGATAAAGTTTTACTAACAAATCGAAATTAGAGTGTTGTAATTAAATTAATGACACAGTATTATTACGCCTTTTTATGTGTCTTATTGGTTATATAATTAATATATCATTACGTTAATGATATGTAATGATAATGATATACAATAATATTCATTTCTTAAGATTTCAAGTGAATGATATTTCTTGTTTTTTTGTGATATGTAGTTAAATTAAGGATATACTATTTATTAAGTCTTTTTGTGTATTTTATAGGTTATATAATTATTATATCATTAAGTTAATAATACGTAATGATAATGATACTCAATGACATTCATTTTATTTTTTTAAAACTTCAAGTGATAATAAAAATGCATCAATATAATATGTTAAAATATGAATATATGTGTATATTTTTTCCTTAATTTAACTATTCAAAAAATAAGAAAATTTGTTATAAAAATTTAAATGCATGATAATATTTAGTTAGAGGGTATTTTAGGGTTCTGAATATATAAAATTTTAAAAAAGGGATATTTAAGTGATATTTATATAGCAAAGACATATATTAATTCACTCTTTAAAAAATAGACAGATTATGTAATTTTTACAATTTTTCTATTCTCAGCCAACAAATTATTTTTCTATTCTCAGCCAATAAATTAACTCGGATTTGATGTCCAAGCTAAGTATGGGCTAATTTTCTTTAGAAATCCAAGCCCACTTTACGAGCTAAGCCCGCTACTCTCTCTTATATGATGCAATTTGAAGAAAGATTAATGAGACATGTGGTCTATTTTTATTTGTAAAATTAAAATATGTCTACAGATTATGAATATTCTTTATATGTCCAAAAGCATGTGTATAAAGACATAAATGACTATAATAATGATATTGTTAGTTTTAATTTATTTTTTTAAAATAACTATAATATACGTATTTAAGATTTCAAATAGATTATGATATTATTTTATTTAAAAAAATCCTTAGAATTAGGATGTTTGTTGCTTAAATTTAAATTAGTATCTAAAATAATGATTTTAAAATTCTCTAAAAAGATTAAAAAAAATTTTCGACAAGTTGGATAATGGGGTTCAATACATCTTTTAGTGCATGTGTCTTAATTAGTTGATAATTAGGAATCCAACCCGTCAATTAAGTTTCTCATCTCTTTTTTCTGTTGTTGTAATTTTTATTTTTTTTGGTCCGAGTGTTTATCTCAGTAATCCAATCCATAAGGAGAAATGGGCTTAGCGTGGCACATGCGTATAGTCTTGGATGTCAATTTAATTAGAATGTAATTAGAAAGAGTGACGAACAATATATTTTCAATTTTTTTTAAAGTAACAGGTTTCAAAATATTTTGAAGCAAATAGCATATTTACTACGTAACAATAATTTTGTTTACCAATTTATTTACTAGAGGTAAATAAATTATTTTCTAATAAGTAAATTATTTACATAGTAAATATGTTATTTACTTCAAATATTTTAGAACAGACTATTTATTTCTTTAAACTTTCGGGAAAAAAAAGTATTTACTACAATTTTTAATTTTATACCATGATTTCTATTCTCAACAATTCCTGAAAAAAAAATTGTTTGGAAGACAGAAGTTATTTTTGACCACGTGTTTAGAATAAATTAGTCCTTTTTTAAAAGCAAAGATTGTATGTACATCAGATAAACTTGAGTTTATCATTGAACATATCTCCCATCGGTTGCGGCGGCGATAGACTCGAGTTAATAACTGATTGTAATGACCAAGAAAAATCCTAAATTTAAATAGCATAATTTATCTATTTAAATCAAGGATTTTCCTAGAAACACTGTGTATGAAATGCGTGCTTAAAGAATTTATGGAATTAACATATGACTATTCCAAAAAATCCATAAAAGATTCTATAGTTAATTAATTTACTATTATAATTTAATAAAGAGATTTATAAATTCCACCGCAACTGAGGCGGAAGAAATTTATTTGTAAAGAACCTGAGAAAATTAATTCTAAGAATTTTCAAGTGCAATACTAAGTAAGTAGTGCAACAAGAGACACTTTAACACGAATTTGATCCTTAATTGCCAAATTAGTCAAAAATGGGCTATGCAAGAAGCCGTATCAACATAAATTACAGTGCAAGCTTGGATACTGATACTATTAAAAACTATGTCATTATTGAGCCCAGATACTGAAAAAGTCAAGTCCACATTTTTATTAAGTCTAAAATAAATTTCTAGACTTAATGCAGTAAAAAAAAAAATCGATACGCGATTAAACTTTGGTTGATATTGGTTCATTCTGTGATTAGTGTGTCACAGTATTTGGATAAATAGGAGAGGATTAGTCAAGTAATAAAAATTCCTATCAGCTATGTTAATTATTACTAGCAGTATAAAATTTACCTACTTAAGCATTTCTTACAAGAAAGGCCAAAGGTACCCCTAAATTAAGCTTCAATTGTAATCATTGTACTCTACTTAATTAATTTGGTTTCACCTAACACTCCACCCATCTCATTATGGCGCCAACTTTGGAGATTAGTAAGTCTAGTTTAAGTAAAAAAAAAAATTGACTTGTCTCCATGATCTCCACCGAATAAGTAAGTCATAAAGGAAGAAGAAAAAAAAAAAAAGCTTGCTTTGTCTTGTTTCCCACTTGTCCAGCGAGTGAGCTTGCTTCCAAGAAAAAGAAAACTTTTCTCTCCATTTGTTTGAAGTCCCACCACCAAATCAAGAAGTCAAAAAGTAAGAGCTCTTTCTCTCCATTTGCTTTTTCTCTTTTCTCCACTTCCACCGAACAACCCAACTTCCAAAAGAAAGAAAAAAATTTGTTGTATCATCACTTGTCTCCACTTGACTTCAAGTCTTTCCACCGATTCACCAAGCCAAAAAAAATAAAATTTAAAATTTTCCCACTTCCATTCCTCCCATCGAGTGGATTTAGAATCACAAAGAAAAAAAAAGTTGTTTTGTCTCCACTTGTTTCACCAAGTAAGCAAGTCACAAAGAAGAAGTAGGAAAAGAAGGAGCTGGTGTAAAGCATTGTTCAAGGTAATACCTACACCTTTCCTTTTCTTTTTATTTTTCCTTAGCAAAGAAAAGAAAAATGTTGCTTAAATAGCATTTATGTGATAGCCAAGACAAGTTAGATTTTTACATGATAAAGTTTTGATTTAGTGTTGGTTCAAGAAGAGGAAAAGAGAGGAGATAGAAGTTTTAAGATCAATCAACCAAGGATAGTCATCAAGGGTAAGTAATTTAAACTTTTCCTTAAATTTTTTTTAGGTTAAAGTTCATAATTTTATGAGAGATTTGATGATTGGATGAGGAAATGGGTTGTAATAATTATTTTTGTGTGATTAATATGGTTAGTGTTTGTATGTGATGTAAAAAGTTAGTATGGTATGTTAGAGTTATGTTTTGCACAAGTTTAGTATGTGGAAAAATTTTTCACAAACTTTGAACGTGTAAACGGATGCCTTAGGATCTATTTTTAAAACTTTACCAAACACGGGACTTTTAATTTTCGTCGTTTTATACAAAATCCCGTGACTGTAAAAAAACACAGTTTTGACTCTAAATAAGCCTATCGAATAGTTTTTATGGACTGCTTAAACAATCCCAAAAACTGCCTAATGTGGTTTATTCAAACTGCCCAAAATAGTTCCAGTAGTGCTAGAACTGTTTTGCCAATTTCAAACCGTTTTGAGTCCAAATTTGACGTTTTACAAAACATGGAAGTTTTACATTTTGACAAGATGAACAACTTTCATGAAGAAATTTTTTTTCAAAATCTAGCTCTAAAATATAGTTATTGGTAGTTTTCTAAAATAGTCCAAAAAACTACATTTTTGGGCAAAAAACTGCTTTAACGTTTCGGGTCGTTTCGAGGCCAAACTACAATTTTCATTAAACATAAAAGTTTTAGATTGCAATAGAATGAGGAACTTTTATGAAGAAATTTTTGTGAAAATCTGTGGCGACCCTCCCTACGTGGCCGTCACTTAACTTAACTTGGTCTTAAACTTAAACATACTTAATAATAAAGTACAAATTTCAGGATAAATTTTTTTTTTTCTTAAATGGATTCTTGTTATCGAATCCTTGGCATTAAACCTTAGAAGGAATAATAACTGTTTTTCTAAAACTTAATAACATATGAATTCTTAAAGATAAAGAATTCTCAACGTGTAACTTTGAAAGATATAATAATCATTTCTTAAAACTTAATTTCGTAACTTAACAAAATACATAAATTTCTTAAACATGATAATAACGTAATAATAATCATTACGTTTTAACTTAATTATAATTTATAAATCATGATCATTTACATAACTCATAACATTTATTTCTTAAAGCATAACTATAGTAATTTTCTTGAACTTTTCTTTTTAAACATAAAGATAATTATTTAGCAACTATTACTTTAAGAACATTTTAAAATTAAATAAAACTATTTTAAAAATAATTTCAAATTAAATATTAAAATAAAATCCCATTTAAATGCTCTTCAAATCTTCCTTAAAATCAATCATATATTTTACTTATAAATTGACATCTTAAACATAACATATTGATATCTTAAAACTTAATCTTTTCAGAACTTATCATAATAATAATTACTTGGAACTTGTTTACTTAAATTGTCATAATAATAATAATCTTCGAAGCATAGTCATCTAG
>CAMOHE010044394.1:0-36538 GCA_946598075.1 Artocarpus hirsutus | reverse complement strand
ATGCATAAGGTTTACACCAACTCCGATTGTAGTGAATCTAGCACAAGTGGATCAATGACCTTCGTGCATATTGAATTGAAGAACGAGCACAACTTAGAAATTGTAAATCTCACATCCTTTGTTAGAATTCCCCACAAAGCAAGTGGCAGTAATTGCTGCATCAACACATGACAATCGTGTGTTTTCATGCCAATAAGTTTCAAATCCTTCACTGACACCAACTTTTTGAAGTTTGAAGAATACCCGTCTGGCACTTTTAATGAAGTAAGCCATTCACAGAGCTTTCTCTTTTCTGCTCTAGATAACGTGTGCTTTGCTGGAGGTAAGTAAGTCCGGTTCCCTCTTCTCTCGGGAAACAAATTAGGCCTAATTTCCATTTCCATGAGATCCAACCGAGCTTTTTCACTATCCTTAGTCTTGCCCAGAATGTCAAGCAATGTGCCAACTACGGATTCACAAACATTTTTTCTCAATATGCATAACATCCAAACAATAACGAACAAAAAGTGTCTTCCAATAGGGAAGTTCAAAGAAGATTGATCTTTTTTTTCATGGTCCATCATTTTGCATCTCCTTATTACCTCGCTTTCTCTTACCGAATACGACTCTTATATCTTTTTGCCAATAACATTATGCGGCGTGTGCTCGTCGACAATGGCAGCTCGGCCGACATCTTGTTTAAACAGGCCTTCGACAAGATGAAGATTGGCAATGTTAAAGTTCTCCCGATCCAGACCCTGCTCTACGGCTTCACCAGTAAATGTGTCCGAGCAGTTGGGAAGGTTGCATTACCGGTGACCTTTGGAGAGGGAACCGCTCGGGTTCCTCAGGTCGTCGACTTCCTCGTCGTCGACAAACCCTCTCAGTACAACATCATCCTCAGTCGACTACCGCTTAATGCACTGAAGGCCATAGTGTCGACATATCACTTGGCCATGAAATTCCCCACAAAGAACGGGGTCGGAGTCATTTGGTCGTCCTAGAAGGATTCCCAAGCTTGCTACGAGAACACTGTCCTGGCAGCCAACACCCAACTAAACTTTTCAGCTATTTACATGGCTGACGAGATAGAGCTTCCGATGGATCCGCAGTCTCAGATGCTGGTCGACCTTGACCCCCAACTTCCCGAGGAAGAGGTTAGAGCAACTCCTGTCGAGGACCTAGTGTCGTTCAGCCTGGACCCAGAACATCTGAAATGCATGGTTCAACTCGGGTCGCAGTTCCCAGCTGTGATTCGTGCCGACTTGGAGAAGCTACTTGTCGAGTACCGAGATGTGTTCGTGTGGTCACATAAGGACATGCCTGGCATAAACCCAAATGTGATCTGCCATCGCCTCAATGTGCAGCCCAATTACAAGCCGGTAACACAGAAGATAAGAGCATTAATCCAGAGAGATACGCTGTGATAAACGAGGAAGTTCAGAAACTCCTCAAGGTCGAATTTATCCGAGAAGTGAAATATCCAGACTGGTTGGCAAACGTCGTGCTCGTCAAAAAGGCCAATGGGAAATGGTGAGTCTGCATAGATTATACTGACCTGAACAAGGCGTGCTTGAAAGACTGCTTCCTATTGCCCCGTATAGATCAGCTCATAGACGCAACAACCGGGCACGAGCTGGTAAGTTTTATGAACGCGTACTCGAGATACAATCAGATCCGGATGGCCGAGGAAGACCAGGTGAAGACAGCCTTCATCACCGACTATGGGCTTTACTACTACGTAGTAATGCCCTTCGGATTAAAGAATGCCAGGGCAACCTACCAGCGGCTTGTCAATAAGATGTTCGCCAGGTTAATCGGCAAGACAATGGAGGTATACGTGGACGACATGCTTGTTAAATCAATCCGAGCATTTGATCACATGGCTGACCTCCGAGCAAGCTTCGATATACTCCAACAGTAAGGGATGAAACTCAACCCAACGAAGTGTGCCTTCGGGGTGAGCTCGGGCAAGTTCCTCGGATTCCTAGTGAACCGACGGGGTATTGAGGTCAACCCTGCAAAAGCTCAAGCAGTCATCGACATGCACTCTCCTGGGACCGTGAAAGAAGTGCAGAAGCTGATCGGAATGATAGTGGCTTTATCTAGGTTTGTCTCCCGAGCTACTGACAAGTGCCATCCTTTTTTTAAGGCACTCAAAGGGAGGTTTGAAAGGAGCAAGGAGTCTGAAGAAGCATTCCAAAACCTAAAAAGGTACCTGGCCACACCCCCGCTCCTGTCCAAACCTTTGTTGGGAGAAACATTAACTGCCTACCTAGCTATTTTTGAAAGGGTTGTGAGTTCAGTTCTGGTCCGGGAAGAAGAGGGAGCTCAGCTCCCAGTCTACTACACTAGCCACACGTTCCAGGGTGCCGAGGAGAGGTAGCCCTCACTCGAGAAGCTGGCCTTCGCCTTGGTCACTTCTGCTTGAAAGTTGTGGCCTTATTACCAGGGCCACACAATAAAAGTACCGACCAAGTTCACGCTTCGACAAGTTTTGTAGAGTCCAGAGATATCAGGTCGAATGGCCAAGTGGTCGGTCGAGCTAGGCCAATATGATGTTCATTTTATGCCAAGAACTGCAATCAAAGCCCAGGCACTGGCTGACTTCATCGTTGAATTTACGGATGCCAAGCAAGGTACGCCTCTGGCCGAGAAATCGCCCGAAGTGGAAAATGACGCTCCTAGCTGCAGCGATCCTTACCCTGAACTGGAGCAAGAATGGAAACTCTTTGTTGACGGGTCATCTTGCGTAGATAGATCGGGGGCCAAATTGATGCTAATTAGTCTAGGCGGCCATAAAATACCTACGCGCTCAGGTTCGACTTTAAGGCTTCGAATAATGAAGCAAAGTACGAGGCATTCTTGGCTGGACTTCTGATCGCAAGAGAGCTCGGTGGGTAGGTTGAAGCCGTAAATAGGACGATTAAGGACAACCTGAAGAAGAAGCTCGAAGGCCTTAAGGGAGCATGGATTGACGAGCTCCCAAAAATGCTCTAGGCTTATCGAACAACTGCTCGGACTGCTACTGGAGAAACACCGTTCTCACTTGTGTACGGCTCTAAAGCCGTAATACTTGCTGAAGTCGGTCTACCGAGCTTCGAATCAAGCAGTTCGAGGAAGCCCAAAATGCTGAAACCATGATGTCCAAGCTTAACCTGCTCGAGGAGAGGAGAAACCAGGCTGTTATTCATAATGCAACCCGGAATCAAGTCGTTGTTCGGTATTATAACAAGCGAGTCCGACCGAGGAGCTTTAAAGTTAGAGACTTGGTGCTAAAGAAAGTCACGGTCCCCTAGCCCAGGGTGGGAGCCTTCGGACAGAAGTGGGATGGACCTTACATAGTCGTAGGAATTGTATGGCCAGGAACGTATAGACTGTCCGACACCGATGGCAATTTGCTCGGCCACCCTTGGAACGCCGAGCTACTGAAAAGATTCTTTTGTTAAAACTAGCCAGAAACACTTTTGACCTCTGGCTACGTTCCTTTGTAACTAGACCTATTGAATAGGACTGGATTGTAAATATCATACATCAATGAAATGCGAAATTCCTATACTGTTCCATTGAGCAATACGTGTTTAAAGAATCTCAAATCCCGAACAGGGTTACTTCAACTCCAGCTTGGTTATCCAGACACAATTCCCGAAGACGGATGGTCCTAATACTAGGGAGCTGATCTAAAGTCAATCGATCACGTCTGCCCGTGCAGGCTGCCCGCAAAAAGTCATCCTAGCAAGATAAAGTCCCGACCACCATTATACTTGTACAAGTTTCCAACAACTTAAACAAGTCTAGGGGGGCTACGACATGGCAAGGGTCATCACATGCTGTTGTGCTCTGCCCAACCGAGTAATGGGTGATCTAATCGGATCACCACATTGTTCTTGGATTAACTCGGGTGATCGTCAGGATCATAAGTCGGCAGAAACTGGGTTGAAAAAGGATTTTAGAGAACAAGTAATGGAAAGTTCCTTCTGAGAAGCACCTAACTTGATCCAAATTTACTAACCAACCTGAGGTCGAGGTGCCTACACTCCCGAGGAACTCTCCACAACACATTTTGCTTACCCGAGAATAAGTTTACTTGGAATAAAATTTCAAAATTCAAGGATCATTATCTTGGAAAAGAAAGTGTCGTTTGTTCAAAACAGTGGGGAGGTACAAATAATCGAACACCTCCCAAGCCCAGATACAAAACAAACAAAAACAAAAAATGAGATGATCAAGCCTGGGCCCTGTCCCCGGTATCATCCTCGTTGCCACCATCACCCTGTCCTCCGACAGGATGGTCCGCCTCTCTGTCGCCGACGCCGACGCCCTGCTCATCCTCATCATTGTCGTCGTCCACCTCAACAACCTCGGATGGCTGTTGGGCTGTTGGTTGCCCGAGCTCAATAATCAGGGCCGGCCAGTTAAAGCCCGCGGTCTCAGGGTACTGCTCAATCAACTCACCCTCCAGGTCTACCATTCTGAAGTAGTACAGGTCAATGTATGCTGAGGATTCTTTGAACTCCTCGACTGCTTGGGCGAGTCGGCCTAGGAGCTATTCCACAAGGCGACGATTTTCTACCTCAGAAGCTTCAAGCTGACCCCTTACCAGCTCGGTTGCCCTACTTGCATCCTTGGCCTTCTCCTCTGCCTTTTTCGCCTTCTCCTCGGCTTGGGCTAGTAAAGCTTTAATTTGATGTAACTCGATGTTCCTTTCACTGAGCTCCTTCTCGACTTCTTGAAGCTTGAGGATGGCCCTATTGAGCTTCTCCTTCGCATGATGGGTCTCTTTCATCCCCATGAAAAAGGCCATGTGGGCATAGGCGCATGTTTGAGAAAATGAGGTCGGTTAGTGATCAATAAGAGGCGACTGATTGGACAAGATCATAAGACGGGGTGCTTATTAGGGCAGTTGACCGAAAGACTGCCTCGAACAGCCCTTGGAAGCCCTTGCTCTGGAGGTTCCTTAAGAAGTCATCTTAGGGAATGACATCCCTGAGATGCTCAAGGATATGCTTCCTATAGTCGGCCTGCCTCCTCGGGGCGAGTGGCGAGGTCCCACCAGCCTCGGGCGTGGCACTCAAAGAGGCTCCAACCCCTGTCGGCTCGGGTTATTTTTGGACTACTACGGGTTGTTGTTCGAGACATGGTGGGCGCTTTGCTCAGGGGTTCTGCTTATGCTTCTTCCCGACCTCTACGCCCTTACCTTTCCCACGGAGGTGTTCCATCATGGCACGCTTCTCCTTTCTGCTTATCTGCTACTCGGGCCTGGAAGACATCTCCGTAAAAACAAAACCCAAGTTAGAACTAGGTCGGCAAATGCCAAAAATAAGACAATAAATATTAGGACCAACCTCTGATCCGGAGCGGACACGACGGATAAAGGAGTCTGATCACGTCCTCGAGGTCCTCGTCTGTGACCGGTGGCCTCACATCCAAGGAGCCACCCGAGGAGCCCTTGAAATCGGACGATGGTGGCTCCCTCGTCGGCCCACCGGATCGGACTGTGCTCGGCCCTGGGATGTCGACGGCGCCCAGCCTGGCGACAGTGACCTGCTCAGTATCCCGAGCAGGCTGAAGGCTACGCGGGGGATTTATTTCATTGGTTCCCCCAAACCAACCGTAGAGCGACAGGATCTCCTCGCTGAGTAGGAAGGTTTGCTGCCTTTTCGCCACCAGTTTCTCGAAGAGATCATCGACCGCCCTAATGATGTCGCGTGGGGCCCATGGCCGTTTGCTCTAGATGTGCCCTTGTTCGAATGTCCTCGGGACACGCTGATCCTCAAGAACGGCCTCACCTACTCGGACTAAATAATTCCCCCCGACATAGAACCACTCATATTTCCAAAGCTTGTTCGAGTCGGGGTTACCCATAATGAAGTCCTTCATGAAGCTGGTGAAGTAATACCAACCGAACTTTCGGGGAAGCCTCTTCATTTTGAATACTTACTTAAATGCCTCCCACGACATCTCGGTAGGCCGGTAATACCTCCATAGTATATACATCCCGATTAGCAACCTATAGCTATTCAGGTTTAGCTAGGCCGGGCACATATTAAGGTTGTTAAGGGCCCGGCGGAGGAAGGGGTGGAATGACAGGTGCAGCCCGGCACCAAAGAACTCCACGTATAGCGTAATGTACCCCTCTGGCGGAGTCAAAGGGGAGTCGTCTTTCTCGGGCGCAATCAGGATGACTTCGTCGAGAATGTTGAACTTGGCGCGAATGTCCACTAGCCGAGACTCTATCACTACGCTGGAGTAGGCTACAGCCGAGGTCTGCCCTAGTCGGCTGATCCTATAGGCAGTTACACCACGGACACGCACGATCCTAACGCCCTCGTCAACTGGGGGGCTTTCAGCTGGTTCCGCCTCTTCAATCTACCGTTCTTCGTTGAAAATCTCGACGGTAACTCTACCCATGACTGGGGCAGAGCCACCGAACTGCCGCCCGAACGTGCTTGGAAGGTTGGTCGCGATGCCTAGCTCGGCCCTCTCCTGGGCTGTAACTCGGAAGGAGCCAGCAGTTGCTGCTCTGACATATGGGTCCTCACCCCTACACGGCCTCACGGGGCGTTGTCCATTCAGCATGTCAAGGAACTCCTGCTCGGAAACTCTCTAGAATTCTAGCCATAATATTTGTGCGAGCCACCCTACGCCTTCTAGCCTAGGTGGTGCACACCCAGTACTAGCGTCCACATAAGGCGATGTGGTCTAGGAGCTACTCTTCGACCAAAAAATACCTACATTTTGAGAATCCGACAAATCACTCATCCTTGAACTCCTTGGAAATTACCTGTTTGGCTAAAGTGTGCTCGGGAATTAAAATCTCTCAGGTTACAGCTAATAGCTCGGCAATCAATATTCAAGAGTAAAGTGTCGTCTCAATCGCATGTGAGAAGGACGAAAAAAAGAGGCCTATTTATAGCCGTTTTGCATGGGAATTCTAGGCACGAAAGACGAAGAGACGCGATCATTATGCCTGACAGGCGGCGCAGTCGGTTGCAGAGTGACGCGTGTCCCTGACATCCCTACGACCCCTCGTCTCCCATCGTCTCGGGACGCCTCTTGGTGTTCCTTCTTGAGCCGACCTCACCCGCTCGGCATAGTCCACCCGGCTGGACACCTACCAAGTGAACTGGGGGGCTGCTGTTGAGGGTTAGCTTGGCGCCACCACTAAGGAGCCAAACTCCAGGTGGTCAACCATCTAGCTCGGCAAAGGTTCGTGGAGCTCATAACTGGCCCCGATTACACTCGATGCATTGTTCGAGGTGCTCCTCAGGGCTCCTCCGAGCAGTACCTTCCCAAGGTGCCTCATCGGACTTAACATCAGCTCAGGTCGGACCATCATCATTCTTAAGTAGGTTGCTACTCGCTATCACTGGCCCATAAGTGGTAAATAACTCACTGTTGGATGCAAGCTCATCCACCGACGGAGGGATGCGACACTTGTCGCTTGCCGTCTGACACGCCATGATGTGACACCCAGGTTGTGGGCAAAACCCACCTAACACCCGGTCCAAGTGGTCACCTATAAATAGGATGCATTTATTACATTCAAGAAAGTAGGCTCCTTCTCAACTAACTTGTTCTCGACCTCTGCCGAGCACCCCCCACCTTGAGCATCGGAGAGCCCTTGTCTTGTTTACTAACTAACCCGCCTCTGAGGCACCCCTCCTCTTGTTGCAGGTCGACCGATTCAGGCAAAGGCGAACAGGAAAGAGCTGAGCACTATGCGTAGCCGCACATGGTGTTGGTACGACGTCGAAACACGATAAGCATCAACAATACTCGTGCATGGAGAGATTACCCTTCTTGAGTGTTTGGAGTTGCAACTTGTATTGCATAATCTTTGCTCTTGACTGATTTGCAAAGTTCATTTCTAGTGTGTGCCACCATTCACTATATGTATCATTTCCCACCATATTAACGAGAACTCCCTCAGAGGTGGAAGCAAGTAGCCAAGAGGCCAATAACTGATCTTGTTGCTGCCAGAAAACAAAAGCATAATTGAGGGCTCCATGTACACCATTCTCATCAAGTTGGAACTCTAGTGGAATTTCAATGGTGCCAAGAAGGTAGCCTTAAAGGCCATAACCACAAACAGCTGCAAGGACTTGTTGCCTCCAAAAAAGATAGTTGGTTTCAATCAAACCAATGGATACAACCTGATTTTGTAGTTGAATAAGCTGAAACTGAGGAATATGAGCATCAGGAACAATGGGGTTTTCAGAATTTGGTTAAGCCAATGGGTTTTCTACGTTGGGCAGAGGATTAGCATTTTTAGCAATAATATTTGGATTGGCACGATTTTGATTGGCCATTTCTAGGAGCAAGATGGCTCGAATACCATAAAAGAAAACAATGAAAAACGACTGAGAAGGAGACTTTTTCTTCCTTTTCAATTTTGTTGACTTGCTCGAGGATATACAGCATACAAGGTTGTCTATATATAGAACAAAGAAAACAATTAAAGTATATGCAGGGCCTACACTAGCTAATGCTATTGGTTTACACTAGAGCCGGCAATTTTAGACAAGACACGATGACGAGATACGAAAACGACACGATCTAAACGAGTTTGGACCGCACGTATATTAATTGGGCCATAAATGGGTTGGCATGAATAACAAGAAAATAAACGTGTTGGATTCATATTAACACGTTTAACACGCTTAATTAAACATGCAATAAATGTGTCAACACGACATGACATGTATGTTTATAGCACTTTTAAACTTAAAATAAAAAAAAATTAAGAATTTTGTAGGGTCAAGAATTGAACCTTGCACCTTTGGGTGCATTTCTCACGCTTGCATGCTTTTATTATATTTATTATGATTTTTTGCTTTTGACACCAAAAGTCCCACATCGAAAGTGAAACGAGATATTTCTTAACTCTTCTTTAATGTATGCCTCAATTTCTGTTTTCAAGCCTCCATCACAAATTAAAGTCGTTTATGGCTTTGAACAATTCCTTTCTAATGAGGAGAGAATTAAAATACAATTTAAAATATTTAATAATTTAAAAATTGAAGAAAAAAATAAAAATACAGCTTAAAATATTTAATAATTAAAAATTATTATATTATTTACATTAATATTTAAAATTTTTAATTTGTTTTGGTTTTAATAGAAATTAAATAGTAAAAAAATTAAATATTATTTTGTTAAATGTGTAAAAAATTTATTAATTTTTTTAATCATATAACAATCGTGTCGTATTATGTGTTATTGATGTATTGTGTTTGTATTTATATTTTAGACATATTTATTAATCATATTATATTTATATTTAGTTTAATTGTATCATAAATATATTGACATAAACACTACACACACGAATATAAATTGTCATAGTTTACACGAAAGAAGACAAATGATATATAGCTATGAATGTATAATTCTTTAATGGATATAATATAGCCACACCATTTCCAAAGCAATCAGGACAAGGACAAATATACCGTAGAATAAAGCAACATCACCGCTTCTTTTGCCACAGAAGAAGAAAGCGATCATGACAATAAAGATTGTCTAATGCATTAGGATAAGAATCAATTGTGCTTAGGACAAACCAAGGCAATTGACATCATCTTCCAACAAGCAATCACTTCAAGCATCAGGTGTCGTTTCAACTCTAGAAGATTTAATCTGAGCAGTCGGATCAATTCGGGGTTTTCCTGCCTAACTTGTGTTCATAGTTTCTTGCTTCAGAAAGCTCTGTATATTTGTCTCTAGACTTTTCTACTTTTGACTAGAATTATTATATAATAATAAAATCTATAATAGGGAAAACGTGCAGCACTTCCATCAATTTTTTGCTTGATAGTGCACATATACAGTAAATATCACAAATATCAGATTTATACAATATTTTCTTAAATATGATTAAGAGCTTTTAGATGCCTTCAGCATCTCAGTGGTACCATAATGCATTGTAAAGTAACCAAAAAAATGCAGAAAAGAACAATGACAGCAGAAAAGAAGAAAAAGTACAACACAATTATTAATATCACACAACGGGCTAAGAGCCTTATGAAAGCAGCAAGCTACGTATCCACCGTCCAGGTACACACTAGCTGCAAAAGCAATAATATTTGGATGGAAGTCAAACTAGAACTTCAGCCCAGAACCGTGCAACTTCTTCTCAACAGTGAAGTCCAACTTTTCAGCCATTTCAGCAGTCAAGTAATTCCCCCAGTCTCCGACCTCACCTCGCCGAAAGAACGCCTTGTTATCCTTTCCGCATGACAGTTTTCCCTCCTTGTTCACCTCCAAATTTCTCAGATTATCAAAACTGCACAGTTTCATGATATTCTCCACCACATTATTAGCCTCCTCTTCTTTGGAAAAAGGACAACCAATGAACTCAGCCAATCTCCTCACGTGAAAAGCTGGATCTCTTCTCATCTCTTCATAGTGCAAGAAAAGAACTTTCTCAGGCCTCTCCAAGCTCTCCTTCCAATACTCCAAGGAATGGTCCCAAATCGGTCCGCACGGGCTCACTCCTCTGCAAAACTTGTCAAAGGACTCTTCCAAGGAGTGTTCCTCTGAGCCCTCCGGTCTCAACTTGTTTGCGTAGTGCCAAAGAGAGACAAAAACGTCCTTAGGGTTTCTGCAGAGATAAACTATCTTACAAGCTGAGCTCTTGACAGATTCAGGTAAACAAACATAAGGTGTATGACTGAAAAGTAGTCTTGGTGAAGAAGAAGAAGACGAAGAGAGGGTTGGGAGATCGAGCACAATAGAGGGCACTAGTTCATGGGGGTTTGTGGTGAGAAGAGGGTGTTTGTTGGGGTCCATGTAAACTGAACGGTTCAATAATGAGAAGAGAATTGCTTTGAGCCAAGTTGTTCCTGATTTGGGTACACTGACGAAGAGTATATCAGTATCTTGAGATTCAAAGTGTTTCTGGCAAGCAAGAAGACCTGGAAGAATGTGTGTCGATAGCCAGAAACCTTGATATAGACGCAGTTCTTGAGTTGCAATGATCCAACCTTTCTCTTTTGGCAGAGAAAGGATCTGGTCTTTGAATTCTCCGGGGAGTTGGACTTCTTGCAAGTACTTCGGTATATCTGATGGAGAAGTTTGATGGGTAAACATGGTTTATAAGATAGAGAGATATAGGTGGTAAATAGTAGTGAGAATATATATATATAGCTGATTAGTGATCTTGATGTATGTATTTGATGGGCTTAGGTGCTAGTATAAGTTTGTTGATCCTCTTATATATAAGAAGTGATGAAAATGAAGAGGGGGTAAAGGGGAAAAAAAAAAAAAAAGGTGCACTCTGTTGACTCCTAACGGAAGAAAGTGGAGAATGATTCTTAATGCATGACTGCTCTTGTATAATGCAAGTTTATTGGCGCTGTTAGTAAGGGTTAACCTCGGGTAGGTTGGGCGAGTTTTTAGGTTTTTTAACCCATTTAATTGAAGATTAAGTGAATTGATTTTAAATTTAATTCATTCAATGAATCAAAACTCTAAAAGCAACACATACAATGAATATTTGGGTAGGTTGATTAGATTAAACATTAAAAAAATAAAAAAAAAAAGTGTAAAAAGGCTGTTTGGGTTTGATATTTCATAGGTTCGTTTGGTAAATGGATTCGAATTAATGATTTGATTTGAGTTAGTTTAATTTGAATTTTAATTTAAGTTAGTGATTTGAATTGTTATTCGAATTGATGTTTGAATGTGCTTTTAAATTTTAATTTAAATATGGAATAAAATTAAAATTTGTGTTTGAAGAGGTAGTGAAAATAGTTTTTAATTTATTAACAAATCTAATAAAATCTTAACATCAATGATCGTAAAAAATTGCAATATAGATATTAATTTATTCTTCTCTTTATTAGAAATATAATGAAAAATGAATAATTTTAATTAGATATTAAATAAAGAAGTTATGTTTTTTTCCTCAAATATAAAGTGAAAATTTCAGTTTTTACTATAGCAGAGATATTTGAGTATTAAAAGTTTAAGAAGAGAGTAAAACTCTAAAAATTTAAATTATTGATACTCACAATATTTAAATTTTGAGACAAATAAATACATATTTAAAATTTTTTTTATATTTAAATTTAAATTTGAGCCTATTAACTAAAAAAACAAAACACTAGGGAAAACAACCCCATAATCACCTCTTTGGCCAAATAGTCATGGGAGACTGTGCAACTAACACGGACAACATCCTTGGCCCCGATGCCGAAGTGCGTCTGCTTCCATGAATGGACTGTTATTGCATGCTTTGTGAGTACACAAAAAGCCTGTTTGGCAGACCATTTTAGAAGCTGTTTTTAGAAGCTGTTTTTGGCCTTCTAATTAAGTCAAAAATTTACTTCCATAAGTGTTTAGATGATTTAAGCAGTTTTTAAACAAGCTTTCTAATTAAAGTCGTCACAAAATATCCGAAAAAGCTATCCTCAAATATATTTTAAAACTTGTACTAAAATTTTTAAAAAAGCTTTATCTTTTTTAAGAAGCTTTTCAGTCAGAGTCATAGTAAAATATGACTTTTAAAAAAAGTTATTTTAAAACATACTTTAAAATTTGTACTAAAGTTTATATTACAAATTATAAACTTTATTATATAATTTTTATTGCTTATTAAGAAATATAAAATATTTTAATTCATTTGAGCAGTTTTTAAAGTATAAATCTAAACATTTATTGTGAAATTATAGTTTTTATTTTTCTTTTTCCATCTATTAAAAAGCATAAATAAAAGCTGTGCAAAACCAGCCCAAAAAAAGACCCAAAAAAATTAATAATAATAATAATAAAAAAGATGTGATGTTTTGACGTTAGTTTTTTGGCGCATAGTTTTTAATTGAGGAGTAAATTTAAACGATTCGACAAAAATCCGGCTATTGAAGGGAAAAGGAAGGGACATCCCGGTCCATAAATAAATGTGACACTTTCCTTGCTCTTTACGACTCCTTCGTACAAAGCCTTTCCTCTTTTTTTTTTTTTCCCTTTTTTTTTTTTTGAATACTTACATGGAAAGCAACATTAGTCACTTTGAATGGTTGACTTGCTTCTGCCAGATCCCAGCACCATAATCCTGCTCAAGCCTCGCTTACCAAAGTAAGAAGCCTCATTGAGCATTTTTGAGAGGACTTTTCTCAACTCCTATATTTCTCTCTCTTTCGGCTCTCTTCATCATTTTTTTTTTCCAGAGAAGCAAAATTGAAAATTTTAGTTCAATATTATTCACTTTTAAATATATTTACTCTTTTTCTAATTCTATCTAGAGCCCAGATTTATGAATTTTGGCTTTTGCTGATATGATATTGGTATTAATAATAGGTGTTTATACATTTACACTCTTTTTGAGTTGGAAAGGTTCAGTGCTTTCCGCCCGCTAGTGTACATATTTAAATATCATAAATATAAAATTTAAACAAAATCTTCTTCAATAGGATGCTCCAACTCCGTAAGCATTATTATATGCCTTCAGCATCTCCACGTACTTATCAAATAGGCAGAAAAGATAAACGACACAATTGTTAATTACTTGAAATCACACTGTCTGATAGCCTCATGAGACGAAGATACATGATATCCACGAGCCAGCTATTCACATATATAGCTAGAAAGCAATAATTATATGTCAAAGAAATATATATCAAGCATAATATTAATAACACTAAAATGGAAGTCAAACTAGAACTTTAGCCCAGAACCATGCAACTTCAGTTTAACAATGGAGTCCAACTTTTCGGCCATTTCAGCCGTCAAGTAATTCTTCCAATCTCCGACCTCACCCCGCCTGAAGAACACCTTGTGATCCTGTCCGGACGGCAGTTTCCCCTTTTTATTCACCTCCAAATTGCTCAGATTATCAAAACTGCACAGTTTGATGATATTCTCCACCAAATTATTAGCCTCCTCTTCTTTGGAAAAAGGACAACCAATGAACTCAGCCAATCTCCTCACGTGAAAAGCTGGATCTCTTCTCATCTCTTCATAGTGCAAGAAAAGAACTTTCTCAGGCCTCTCCAAGCTCTCCTTCCAATACTCCAAGGAATGGTCCCAAATCGGTCCGCACGGGTTCATTCCTCTGCAAAACTTGTCAAAGGCCTCTTCTAAGGAGTATTCATCTGAGCCCTCCCGTCTCAACTTGTTTGTGTAGTGCCAAAGAGAGACAAAAACGTCCTTAGGGTTTCTGCAGAGATAAACGATCTTACAAGCCGAGCTCTTGACAGAGTCAGGCAAACAGACATAAGGTATATGACAGAAAAATAGTCTTGGTGAAGAAGAAGAAGAAGAGATGGTTGGGAGATCGTGCACAAAATTGGGCACTAAGGCATGGGGGTTTGTGTCGAGAAGAGGGTGATTGTTGAGGTCTGTGTAAACTGAACGGTTCACTAATGAGAAGAGAATTGCATTGAGCCAAGTTGTTCCTGATTTGGGTATACTGACGAAGAGTATATCGGTATCTTGAGATTCAAAGTGTTTCTGGCAAGCGAGAAGACCTGGAAGAACGTGTATCGGTAGCCAGAAACCTTGGTATAGACGTTGTTCTTTAGTTGCCATTACCCAGCCTTTCTCTTTTGGCAGAGAAAGGATCTGGTCTTTGAATTCTTCGGGGAGTTGGACTTCTTGCAAGTATTTCGGCATATCTGAAGCAGAAGTTTGATGGGTAAACATGGTTTATAAGATAGAGAGATATAAGTGGTAAATAGCAGGGAGAATATATATTACTTATATTAGTTATCTTATATATATCTTTGATGGGCTTAGGTGCTGGTATAAGTTTGTTGATCCTCTTATATGAAGAAGAAGAAGAAGTGATGAAAATGAAGAGGGGAGTAAGAAAAAGAAAAGGTCTACTCTGTTGACTCCTAACGAAAGAAAGTGGAGGATGATTCTTAATTGCTCTTGTATAATGCAAGTTTATTGGCATTGTTAGTAAGGGTTAATACGGGTCAAAACATGGGCTAACTTGGGTAAGTTTTAAGGTTTTTTTCAATCCATTCAGTTAAAATTTAGGTGAATTAATTTTAAATCTAATCCCAAAACTCTAAAAATAACACATATAATAAATATTTGGGTGGATGGATTGGATTATACATTAAAAAATAAAAAAAAAAGGCTGATTGGGTTTAAGATTTCATAATCAGCTCTTTGACCAAATTGTCATGGCAAATCGTGCAACCAACACAGACAGCATCCTTGGCCCCGATGCCGAAGTGCGTCTGCCTCCACTGATGGACTATTATTGCATGCCTTGTGAGTAGAGAAAGAGCATGTTTGTTAAAGTTTTTTAGAAACTGCTTTTAGTTTTGTAATAAAGTTAAAATGTTACTTTTATAAGTGTTTTGATAATTTAAACAGTTTTTTAAAAAGCTTTTTAATTAAAATTGTCACAAGATATGTCTTTAAAAAAAAGCTATTTTAAATCATACTTTAAAACTTGTATTAAAGTTTAGATAGCATATTATAAACTTTATCATAAAATTTTATTGCTTATTAAGAAATATAAAATATTTTAATCCATTTAAACAGTTTTTTAAGCATAAATCCAAACACGTGTTACAAAACTATAATTTTTATTTCTTTTTTTATTGATTAAAGGCACAAAAAAAAAGGGTTGATAAACAAGCCCAAAACAAGCCAAAATAATAATAATAATAATAATAATAATAATAATAAAAAAGAAGATATGATGTGTTGAAATGTTAGTTTTTTTGCTTATTGTGTAGTTTTTAATGGAGGTGGTAAATTTAAACAATGTGAAAGAAATCCTGCTGGGACAAAGGGGACATCCCGGTTCATAAATAAATATGATACTTACCATACTCTTTACGACTCCTTCGTACAAAGCCTTTCTTCTTCTTTTTCCTTTTTTTTTTTTTTTTTTTTTCTGGATACTTGCATGGAAAGCAACATTAGTCACTTTGGCCATGTTTGGTTTATGTATTTTTTAGATTCAACGGGCTTAAATTTAGATTCAAATATCAATAATCTTTTATATATATGTTTGTTTTTTTCAAAATTTGAATCAAAAGAGTATCAAGAATCAAAATTTTTAGAGTTCTGACTCCCTTAAATTCTTCATACTTGGATATCTTTGTTACAGTAAAAGCTAAATTCTTTCTCACATATTTGAGAAAAAAATCATAACTTCTTCATTTGACATTCAATTAAGATGATTCTTTTTTCATTGTGTTTCTAATGAAGAGATGAATAAAATAAGATGCATATTTCATATTTTTTAGGATCATTAATATTAAGATTTTATTAGATTTGTTAATAAATTAAAAAACTATATTCACTACCTCTACAAACACAAATTTTAATTTTATTTCATATTCAGATTAAAACATAAATGCATGTCCAAACATCAATTCGAATAATAATTCAAATCACTAACTTAAATTCTAATTTCAAATCATATAACTCAAATCAAATTACTAATTCTAATTCATTTATCAAATGTACCCTTTAAATGGTTGACTTGCATCTGTCAGATCCCAGCGCCATTATCCTGCTTAAGCCTCGCTTGCCAAACTAAGAAGCCTCTTTGAGCATTTTTCAGAGGACCTCTCTCAACTCCTATATTTCGCACTCCTTCAGCTCTATTCATCATTTTTTTTTTTCCAGAGAAGCAAAATTGAAAATTTTAGTTCAATATTATTCACTTTTAAATACATTTCCTCTTTTTTTAATTCTATCTAGAGCCCAGATTTATGAATTTTGGCTTTTTGCTGATATGATATTGGTATTAATAATAGGTGTTTATACATTTACACTCTTTTTGAGTTGGAAAGGTTCAGTGCTTTCCGCCCGCTAGTGTACATATTTAAATATCATAAATATAAAATTTAAACAAAATCTTCTTCAATATGATGCTCCAATTCCGTAAGCAATATTATATGCCTTCAGCATCTCCACGTACTTATCAAATAGGCAGAAAAGAAAAACGACACAATTATTAAGTACTTGAAATCTAACTGTCTGAGAGCCTCCTGAGACGATGATACATGGTACCAATAGCCAGCTATGCACATTCTTAACACTACCAAAGGAGAGGAGAAAAAACCTGTTTATCGTGACTCAGAAACACTTTTCTTTCTTTTGCCCTTTAATAGTTACATTTTTATTGTTTTTGGTCCTGGTTTTTTTTTTCATTTTAACGTTACTTACATATTTTTTCCACAATTCCAAACATTTCTCTTTGCCGGCAATTGCGGTTCTATTTTGCTTTTTATGATAAAGAAAGGGGTTAGCTGGCCATTTTTGCTTGAGACAAATAATGCCGGTTGTGTGTGATAATGACCATATTAATAATACGACTAAACGACAGGCGGGAAAATACTGTATATCTAGAGGGTGACTCAGAAACTTTGTACAAATAGCAGTGTTTTCTTTGTTTTGCCCTTTAATGCTTACGTTGTCATTGTTTTTGGTCCTGGTTTTTTTGTGATTTTAACGTTACTTACTCTTTGCCTACAATTGCGGTTCTATTTTGCTTTTTTGATAAAGAAAGGGGTTAGGATTGTCGGCTCTGTTTTGTTTTTTTGATAAAGAAAGTGGTTTGGTGGCCATGCTTGAGACAAATGATGCCGGTTGTGTGTGATAATGACCATATTAATGATACGACTAAACAAGAGGCGGGAAAATACTTATCTAGAGTTAAAAAAATAGAAATGGGTTCAACGTCATTCTCACCATCCTCTCTATCTCAGCACTCTCTATCCTGTTCATTGAAGAATGTGGCCAGAGAGGCCGGAGCCAGAAGATTCAGGTATGTTTGTTTCATGCATTTTTTAAATGCAATGGACTCAAATTTAAACTTGAGTATTAATAATCTTTCGGATGCATGTTTGTTTCCCCTAAAATTTGAATCATTTAAGTATCAAGAATCCAAGTTTTTAAAGTTCTTATTTCTTTAAACTTTTGATACTCGGATATCTTTGCTACAGTAAAAATTAAGTTTTTTTTTTATATTTGAGGAAAAAAATCATAATTTCTTCATTTGATATTTAATTGAGATGATTATTTTTTCGCTGTGTTCCTAGTAAAGAGATGAATAAATCAAAATCCATATTGCATATTTTTTAAGATCATTAATATTAAAATTTTATTAGATTTAGTAATAAATTAAAAACCATCTTCACTACTTCCTCAAACACAAATTCTAATTTTATTTCATACTCAGATTAAAACTTAATTGCACATCCAAACGTTAATTCGAATAACAATTCAAATCACTAACTCAAATTAAATCACTTAAATTAAATCACTAATTTAACCATTTACTAAACATACGCTTAGAAACGCCCCAAAGGTTAAAGGTACTCACACTTCTTCGCATTCTCCGTGAATCCGAAATTTTGTATCTTTTCTGCGTTTGACCGTTTGTTTACGTTCTTAATCTCCCCACGCTTATTAGATCTGACTGTCTCTGACTTCGAAGAAGATTTCCGTATAAGGCTCGAGCGGAGGTTTCGATTGTTCCAGGTAATCTTATCCTCAAATAAAGAGGTTTTTGTTAAATAATACATGAATAAATAATGTTCACTGATTTTGTGATTTTGTGACGTCGACATTAGCTTTCGTGTGAAATTAATGGAGGATGGCTGCATTTAGCAGAAAGGTACGTTGTGTGATTTGTAAAAAGTGTTCGTTTTCTGTACGACAATAATTATGACTAAACTAACCCATAGAAGCAACAATTTTTTTTTTCTTGGGTTCGAAAACACATATCAATTACTTCTTATTCTAGTTCACTACTAAGAAATCAACGAGCTAGACGAACAAATCAAATATGAATAATCAGTTATTCCGTTGAAGTCACAAAATCTAACAAAATTAGACAAAACAATAAAAGACTTTCCTCCTTTGCATGGAAAAAAAATGAATTTGATTTGGATTGAAGAGGTCAGAATCACAAGTTCCATTAAAGCAAAAAAAAAAAAAAAAGTCAATTCAGAAGCAAACAAAAATGGAAGAAATTGAGAGGGAGTAAGGAAAAAAGAATTGTGAACTATGGAAGGGTACAAAGCATGCCATCCTCGACCTCCTCGGGTCTGGCGGAGCTCGAGCGCAGCCTGGCTCTCTGCATAGCTTTGTAGGCTTGATTTTTGTCCCTTTTTTTATTTATTTTTTCTTTTAGTAGTGGAAGAAAAAGAAGAAGGAAAATAACGAAAGAAAGGAAGAAAGGTGGAGACGACGAAGAGAGAACGTAATAGCAGAGGGCTTGGGTTATGGAATTGGGAATTGGGAATTGGAGAGGGAAGACAGATCAAACCTACGCCAGAGGCTGTCTCTCTCTCCACTCTCTCTCGCTGGTACTTGGTGTATGTTTTCTTTGGTGTATGTTTTCTTGAGCCGCTTTGCAGCTTCATGTTTATGCATCTAATATTTAAGTTCAGAGTTTGAAACTATCTGAAAATGTTTCGGTGTTTGTTAATTAAGCTTTAAAGCTACCGCTAACAGAAAAAACTTTTTGATTCTTTGTTAAGAATTTGGCTTTCCAGCAATTCCAACATATTCAATCTTCATATTAAGATAAACGTAAACTTAGGCTAAACTTACAATCTTTTTCAGTTCTTTAAAAGGATTTAACAAAATAAAAATTAACAGTAAATGCAAAAGTATTGCTTTTCTTGAATCTTAAGCTTAATTTTTTTTTTTTCAAATTTGTTAGCTTTGAATAACATTTGAATCTAATTATACGACGTTTATATAAGTTTAAATTCTTTTTTGTGTAAAGTCCGTATGGAGACATATTTAACTGCATCCATATCTTACGCCAGTCACTTTTTGATCATCTGTAACTGCAAAACCACATAATTCAGGTCTCTTTACTGTCTTCCTGACTTTCTCTTTTTTCCTTCTTTTTTTTTTCCCTTTTTAATTCTCTTTCATTCAACCAACAAAATAATAAACAAACAAACTAATGTAAGCCAGTAAGAACAGCACCAAACAAAAGACACTAAGACTAACATTAAACAAAACAGACATGGGACCGAATGGAATCAAGGATAATCTATAATCTCACCTGATGTTTTGGACTCTTCTATTGACAATGCGTATTAAAACTGAATAATTAAGGAAACTATGATGAGTGTTGTAAAAAACTTTGGATTTTCTCTATAAATATTGGATTAGTTGAAAAAGTTTGGCCCCCAAGACAGGATCTTTGTAACAATATCATAGGAGCATGAAGGCTCTGATTGTTAGACAAGCAACAATTAAGATGTAGATATTATTTATATAATTAGAGACGTCTTTCTATATCTTATCTATATAAAAAGATAAGATAGTAATAATTAGGGTAATCTTTCTATAAAAAAATATATATTAATTAGAAAAGTTGCTTCAGAAATAATTCTCTTGACCCGCTGGGAGTCCGTATCTTTTATGGACTCATGCATGAGGAAAGTTGCTTAAAAAAAGGGAAAACAACGAAAGAAAAAAAAGAGACGTGATTTCCAAGTTTTGTTAGGGCCAATTTGTTGACAGTACAATAATGTCTTGTTATGTTTCTTTGGCTCTCTAGATCCCCCAAAACAATAGTTGTCTATATAAATTTAACACTTAAATGTGAAGCTGGTATTGTCCTGAGTAGGTTACCTACTACGGAGCAGGTAAACCTAAATTTTTTTTTATATTTTTTTAACACTGTTTAAGGTTCATATTAATTTGATACTGAAATAATAGTGTAGGGAATTCGTAGTATAAATTGCAAAAAAAAAAAAAAAAAGCCATGTTTTGGTAGAGAACTTGACTTAATTGTGTACATGATAAATTTAAACACAATCAAGTTAGACAAAAAAATTTTGTTAATCTTTTATTTTTGTTTGGTTGCTAAAGGTGAACTTTAATTGCAAAACAGCAAGAAAGTACAAGGCTATAGCAGAAAACAAGCATGAAAAAGATAGAAACCAAACTCGGCACAGCAATTAAAGACTATCAAGTTTGTGCATGATACTCCTTAGGTTAACAAAACAATATTTTAATGTAACCTATATTGCTTTCTGGCTTTTATTAAATTGTTCATTTTTCTATTGCCACAAGATGCATGTTCATGCATTATTTCTCGACTACCCCACACTGCACATTAAATTCAAGACCTGCGAAAAAAATTGCTTGAGAAGTTCTAGATTAATTCAACTTTTAAACTAATTTAACTTTCAATGTCCCCACCTATAAATAAAAACTTCATTTAATCATATAATTTATTATCTCTTTCATATTTTTAATTTCATATTTTTAAATTCTTTTTTTTTTTTTTGTCCTTTAAATATTGCTGTGGCATATCATTTTCCTTTGTAAACAAGGCAATTCTTTATCATTTTAAAATATTAAAAAATAATTTTAATTATATAACAATTACTAATATTTTATTTAACAAAAAATAGTAAGTCCCGCTGCAACGTGCGGGTATTGTGCTAGTATATAGCTAGAAAGCAATAATTATATATCAAAGAAATATATATCAAGCATAATATTAGTAACTCTAAAATGGTAGTCAAACTAGAACTTTAGCCCAAAACTATGCAACTCCAGCCCAACTTATCGGCCATTCAGCCGTCAAGTAATTCATCCAATCCTCGACCTCACCTCGCCGGAGGAACGGCTTGTGATCCTGTCCGGACGGCAGTTTCCCCTTCTTATTCACCTCCAAATTGCTCAGATTATTAAAAATATTTAGTTTCAAGATATTCTCCACCACATTTTGTTGAAAAATTGTTTAATAAACCATTGTCAAGAACTATTTTTAGACCCAAATTAGATTAGGACCCACTTCGTATATGTGACGAATCTTGTTAGATTTGCGTTCTCCATCGCGAGAAGATAAAAATCATATATCATGTGCTCAAAATGGTTATTAGGTCAATCTGATATTGATGATCAAAGTATACCCATTGAAATTGGTTTTTGTTGAAAAGAATGCTAAAAATTGGAATCCCACATTGCTTAGGCATATTGCCTTGGTGGAGCTTAAATAAATTTACACTTTTGCTATTAGGTAAAAACTTGTACCTAAGAAGCTCTCTCACCCATAAGGGGTTAAACCTTCTACCTAGTGGGGTCCAATGTGTATACCCGTATGACGTGGGCAATGCAAATGTTGGGTTGTTGGGCTTGCTTTTTTGCACGTTTTGGTTTTCAATTTTTTTATTTGCTTAAACTCGATTTTACTTTGCATTCATTTCAGAATATGAACAATCGATATGACTTTTGGATTTTCCGAGCATTGTGCATGAATTTGGATACGATATGACTTTTGGATTTTCCGCGCATTGTGCATGAATCTGGATAAGATGTCAGACCATGTTAATGGGCTAAATTTCAAAGGTTGCAACCTTGAATTACTCTAATTATTTTGGAATTAAACCTTCATTATTATAGGTTTATGAATGCCTCTATCCCCCCTGGACTATATAAGGAGCTCATTCTCGACATAAATCCACACACAACATTTTGAGATTTCCTACCCACTCTCTCTAGTGTTCTTAGGTACTTAAGTTGGGTGTTGGGCTTGGCCTTGTGTGGGTTTAAATTTTTTTATTTGCTTAAACTCGATTTTATTTTGCATTCATTCCAAAATATGAACAATCAATATGACTTTTGGATTTTCTGTGCATTGTGCATGAATCTGGACAAGATGTCGAACCATGTTAATGGGCTAAATTTCAAAGGTTGTAACCTTGAATTACTCTAATTATTTTGGAATTAAACCCTCATTATTATAGGTTTGTAAACCCCTCTATCCCCCCTGGACTATATAAGGAGCTCATTCTCGACATAATTCCACACACAACATTTTGAGATTTCCTGCCCACTCTCTCTAGTGTTCTTAGGTACTTACGTTTTTCTTAGAGCTTTAGGTTTCTAATGATAGAGGGAAGGCATGGTTTAAGTTTGTTAGAGTAGTACTAGTGGTGTTGAAATTCTGCTTAATCGTCATTGTATCTTAAGAGACAGACGCTTAATGTGATCTCAAGCACCCAAGAAGAGAACAAATCTTTTTTAAGAAAAACATGTGTTACACATGCCTGGATGTCCAAATTTTCACTTTGATTCGGTTTAAGATTGAAGCTTTTGTGTAGTTGTTTCTCTTCCTTTTATAATTTTTTTATTAATATTAATTTAATCGTTTTCTCTTCATTTTATGCATTATGGCTAACAATCTTAAAACAGAATATCTCTCGAAGATAAACAGGTTTTTGCATTCGGTGAAAATTTCATTTCTTGAAATTTTTTAAACGTGGTTCCAAGCTTTCATTCTGTTCAACTTCTGTTTTTGTACCATTGATCGTTTTGGCTTTTATTGCTTAATCGTTTGGTTCCTTAGTTTTTACTAAGTTGAAAAAGTTGAATGCTTCATATTCCCCTTTTTTTTTTAAATTTGCTTTAACCTTTTTTGTCGTTTCATATTGGTTTTTCTTATATGCATGTCTTAATTAATTGATTGTATGGGTTCATTATAATGTTTTCCTTTATTAAATTGTTTGTTTTTATAAACTTTTGTTTAACTTGAACGTTGCTATATAAACCTTTTGTTAGAAGGGTTCATTATATCGTTTTCTTTGCTTTAGTGTATTGCTTATCTCAAAATTTTGGCATCAGTTAAAAAAAATAAATCGTGAATTTATATTTGAGGGAATATATAAATTTGAGATTTTAAGATTTAGACTTTGGTATTTTAAAAAATGACTAATAACTTAAAGTTGTTACTGTTGTTCCCACTGAAAACAACTCTACAGCACCTGTGTCATCTCCCTGTATTCAGGCCTCAACCTTTGTCACTTCTAATTCCAATGAACAATAATGAAAAACTTGAAAAATTTAATGAACTGAATTTCAAGACTTGGCAGCAGAAAAATGTTATTTGTGGTGTGCAAATGTAAGTTTTTTTTAGTTTGTCGTCTTTTGTTAATTATTTTTTGGATTTTACTTTAAATGTAAACAATTAATGTGTAATTGTGTAATTTGGTATTTGATTCTGTGTTATTTTATTTTGTTATTATATAAAATTGTGTTAACATGTGTAATTGAGAAAGTGTGATTTGTGATTTGTGATTTGTGATATGTTAGATGTGATTTTGTGTGGTATATGATTATGTGACGTTGTGACATGTAATATGTGATTTTTTGTAATATGTGATTATGTCATGTTGTGATTTGGTTATTTAATTTGTGTAATGTGATTTTGTAATTTTGCTACTTTTGGTTATGAATTTTGTGATTTTCTTAGTTTTTTTATTTGGCTTAATTTATTTATGTTAATGTTAATTAACATTCTTAATAGTTAAAAATGTTAAGATTAATAATCTTAATTAATTAATAATCTCAATAATCAATTTTTGTAACCAAAAATCTTAATTATAATCTTAATTAATTAAGTAAGAATTAAGTGAGCAATAAAAATTTTAATGATCAAAATTAAGTAATAATAATCTTGATTATAATCTTAACTAAATAAGTAATAATAATCTTCTTAATTAAGTGAATCTTAATTATTAAAATTGAGTAATTAATAATCTTAATTATAATCTTAACTAATCAAGTAAAAAATTAATTAATAACAAAAATTAAGTATTTTAAACACAAAAATAATAATAATTAGAAATTATAAATTATGCTATTAATAATTCATAATTTATAACTTATAATTTATAATTTATAATTAGTATTCTAGTGAGTATAAAAATAAAAAAAATAATTAAATATTAAGTGATTGTTTTACAATTACAAATTTATTATACACAAATAATAATAACTTATGCATTAAGTTAACATGTAATAATAAAAAATATTGAAAGAAAAAAAGAATTGTTGTTTAATATTTAAGTAATAAAAATTAATAAATAATGAATATAAATTATTACATAAAATTGAATAAAACTTAGGATAAATAGCTCGGTTAGTCCCCAACTTTTTTAAAAAGGTGCGATTTAGCCCTTAATTTTTTTTTATTTGACTGAGTCTAACCGCTTAAAAAGGTGCAATTTGGTCCCTAACCTTCAAGTTTGACTACTAAAAATTATTGAATATCATTTTTAATTAAAATTACTAAATTGCCCTTCAATACTTTATACATTAAAAATTAAGAGTAAATTATAGCCATTGATTCAAAAACATGTAATCATAGCCATTGGTTTTATGTCTAACCAAAAAAATTCAAAATTGGAAAAATCAGAAAAAAAACAAAAAAAAAAACAAAGAAAAGACAAAAATAAAGGGAAAAAACCACAACATCTATACCCAAACCCAACAGGTCTTGCCTCATCACCCACCCCTACCCATCGCCCCCCTCTTGTATTGGTGACCCCTTCTCCGTGCCCAACACTGTCACAACCCCCTCCTCATCGAACCCATTTCTATAGCACCTGGCCTTGTGTAGACCTCACACTACCTCCACTCCCCCCGTCGTAACCCACCCTGTTGCGACCTACCACCTTGCCCACCTACCCCGTCGCACCCAACCTTTATCGCACCTAACCGTGTTGTGACCTACCTTTTTACAACCCAACCTTAGTCGATCACCTCCCTCCCTATCGTGCCTATAAAGAGAGTTATGATGGCCTTCAACTGAGAGGCTAAAATGGATGTGGGTTGGCGACGGGTAGGTGGATGTTGGAGATGTCGAAGGAGGGTGGTGGGGGGAGGGGGGTGAGGGGGGAAGTGGGTTGCAAAATTTTTATTCTTTACAATAATCTTAAATTCCCATTTTTTACATCTTTCGGTTAGTTTTTTTTTTTTTTTTCTTTCAGTTTTTCTTCTCTTGTTTCACATGTATACGGAAGAGCTTTTTATTATACACGGTTAAAACTACGATTTCAATTTTGGGTGCCAAACAAGTTAACCTTATAAAATATACTTTTGCAGTCTTATCATTCTTCATCTTCTATATAATGGGTTCAACAAACGTACACCAGCACTTAAGCCCATCAAATATATCAAGGTCACCAATAGGTTATTATATATACTCGTATTACTATTTTCGACCTATGTCTATCTATCCATCTATCTTATAACCAAACCATGTCCGCACTTCAAACTTCACCTTCAATATGCCAATTTACTTGCAAGAAACCCAACCCTCATAAGAATTCAAAAAACTGATCCTTTCTCTCTTCCGGTTCGCAATAGAGTATCTTTTGGGTGCTCTCGCATGTCGGAAACATTTCCAATCTCAAGATGCCAATGTACTCTTAGGGCATGTTTATTTAATCAAAAAGGAACATAAAAAAAGAGGAAATGAGATTAACATCTAATTAAATATGATATTCATTCTTTTTATAAGGAATCAATATTAAAATGTTCGAGAGGATTGATATTTTTTTCCTCATTTCCTACTATGGGCTCACAAAACGTTGATTACTGATTTTGTAAATAAAAATATTGTTAAAAGGAAATGAAATTATTCCTTGGTTTCTCTTTCTATTTAATTCAAAGTAAACATGCCTTTAGTCACCAATCCCACGTCAGGCACAGCTTGGCTCAGAGCAATTCTCTTCTCTTTAGTAAGCCGTTCAGTTTTCACAGATCTCGAAAAACACCCTCTTTTCCCCACCAACCCCCATGCCTTGATGCCCTTTTGGAGCTCGATCGTCATTACCTTGAACATTATCTCAAAGACCTCTCTTCTCCTTCTTCTTCTTCTTTGACAAGTTGCTTAAAGTTTGGCCACACTCGCTGGACTCAACAGTCAAGAAGACATGAAAGGAACAAGACGACGTGAGCAGACGGCCTAGTATGGAGCTGTAGAGTGATATATTTTAAACATTAATGAAAAAATAATAAAAAATTAAAGCCGTATGTTTTGTAAACTGCATTCTTCAGGAGAACTTTCTCAACTCCCACATGTCCTTCTCCTCCAGCCGTCTTCCTTTTTTACCCAGAAAACCAAATTCCCTTGTACATATATATAAATTCGCTTTGTTGGATCACAAAGTTTGGCTTAATATTATTCACCTTTAAAGCACTGAGGATAATTTTTCTCGCATTCTCTTTGTATCTGGAACCCCATATTATGAATTTTGGACTCAGATTATGAACTTTGGATTTTGCTTATAGGACATTGGCATTTTCAATAGGTGTTTATAATATAAGATATAAATTTACCTTTTTATATCCTCTTGTTTAGGTTAATTCAAATATTATATCTTTGATTTTTCGATCTCATCGAATGTATATCTTTATGTTAAATTTTATATACAAATTTATACTTTACCTCAGTCAATAGTTAAATTTAACATTTAAAATGACCAAATTATCCTTAAATAACAAGGAAAAAAAATCAAAACTTTCCAAAAAAAGAAAAAAACAAATATAAAAAAACACAAAACATCTATTTTTGAAGGTATTCTATGCATATTTAAAGGCAAAAAACTTTAGCATAAAGTTTTTTGTTTAAAATTTTTAAAATTGTCTAATTTTTTTTAATTTAAGGATATTTTAAACAAATTTCAAAAGAAAAGAACTTTCCAAGGCCTCTCAAGCTTTCCTTCCAATACCCAAAAAGTGGTCCCAAAACGGGCCGCATGGGCTCACTCCCCTGCAAAACTTATCGAAGGCCTCTTCCAGGGAGTTTTCACCCCAGCTCTCGGGTCTTAACCTGTTTGAGAACTGCCAAAGAGAGACGAAAACGTCCCTAGGGTTCCTGCAAAGATAAACGAGCTTACAAGATGAGCTCTTGACAGATTCAGGTAAAGAAACATGAGGCAAATGAGTAGATAGTAGCCATGGACCATTCAGCAGAAACCATATATCTCTCTTTTGAAAACTTTTTGAAAGATTCCATTTCATGAAACAAAGTACAAGAAAACAAATATGTTGACTACAGCTTGGATTGACTTGTTCAAATGACAAAGATCAGTTCTGGCGAATTCTCAAGCCCAAAAGACAAAAGTCTGAAATTCAAATAAGTGTCCTCATTGTTACTCCTATATATTCTAAAATAAAAAGAAAAAATCATGTTTTTGTTATGAGAAGAGAGAGAGAGAGAGTGATACATGCTGGCAATCCTCTTCCTGATGGCCAACTCCTTACCATGAGGATTTGGACTACAGACCACCATTTTTGTCGTTCAGCCTCTTTCTCCTCCTTTTTCTCCCCTCCTACACATTTCAAGCATTCATAATTAACGCTTATTGCCAAATATGACTACAATAATTGAAAGAAGAACCATAAAACAAATTTTCGTTGAATCATTACCCATAAAATTATCCTTACAAATGGATCTTCAACATCCGTTCCTCAAACTCCGAGTATGCAAGCTGAGATATCTACATGGACAAACACCCAATCAAATTAATTCTCAAAATTAATAGATTGGACCATACGGCATCATTATCTGGACTGTTACACAAGTTCTTTTCAAGTCTCATAGAGGTAAGTGTGTTCTTCTACTTCCTTTATGTAATATAAGCATCAACAACTGTCTAACATGGAGGTATCTAGACATGACTTAGTAACACAAACTAAGAAAATCTTGTTTTAGACTGCCATGTCATACTATCAATTATTTATCTACAAGAGAAATATCAAATGCAATGTGAGGAACTATTATCTACGACACAGAAAATTGCCCTCTTTTTTGGTTGTATAAGGACTTCATTAGAATAGCCAAAACCCCAGCAGAGGACAACCAGAAAAGCAAAATTGCACACGGCAAGCCATAAAACAAAAGAAAAAGCCCTCTGCTAGCAAAAACTGGCAACCAAAATTCTTACATTGATCATAGCAGAGAAACGAAAAAAAAGAGCAGGAAACAGACAAAAATACTTACACTGACCAAAATTAAGCACTGAACTGAAGCGGAGGCCGATTAGGGAGAACGAGAAGAAGAAGGGGGCAATTAGGCAGAAGAGAACTGAGAAGAAGAATAGAAAAGGGGGAAAAAGGGGTGGGGGTTGAGTGTATTGTAGATTTAGGTCATGAGTGTGTGGCAAAGTGCAGTATAGATTTAGTTTTTTTTTTTCTATACATATATAGGCAGGAGGGTTCGGGTTGAACCCGCCCCCTCAAAAACTCAAAACCGAACCCACCCGCCTATATGTATTGGTGGGCAGGTTCAACCCGTCTGCAGGCGGATTGTTGATATGGACCCACTTTTTTCGGGGTGGGGCGAGCACAGGTGCGGGGTGGGTGGCAAGTGCGGAGCGATTTTTGTGCAGCCTTATCCTTTTATAGCATAGTCTAAATTCTATTTAGACAATTGCATAATCAATAATAAAATTCTTTTATTATTTTACTTGCATATGTTGATGTGACCAAGTGCCCACCCATATCAGGTCAAAAGCCAACTAATGAAAGCGAAAAAATGGCATGTCGTTTAGTAGATTATGCCACTTCTAACATAGCCAAGCTATATATAGGGTTAATTACAAAATTGTATATCTTAGTTTTAACTATTTCTCAATTTATTCTTTTGTTTTAAGAAACTATAAACGTATCATTTGAATTTAAAAAACTTGTTTCAATTTTTTCCCTCACAAACCCTTTGGAAAAAAATATGAAGATAAAATAAACATACCCTTAATTGGACTGAGCTTATTTTTAAAATATGTTTTCTTCTTGAGAAAATTTTTAAAAAATATTTTAACATTTAAAAAGTCATAAAACTTAAGAACTTTTTCTTGAAAATTGATATTTTATTTTAGGAGTTTTTATATTTTTATTTTCATGAGATATTTTCATAACTGTTTAAAGATAATTATTTCATTTTGCCTAATTTTTTTTTTCTATTTATAAGGAGAAATTGAAACATGTTTTTTAAATTTAAAGAACATCTTTATAGTTTCTAAAAATAGATGAAAAAATTGAGATATAGTTGAAACTATGAGGTATAATTATATAATTAACCCATCAAATTAATTGTCCCAATTACTTCCAAATTAATTACTTATTAATATGCAACAACACACACAAAGCCAGGCTATTTTTCCTTCTCTTTTTCTTTTCTTTTTTTTTTTTTTTTTGAAAAGCAAAGCCCAGTTATTAACTAACTTTCTTTTCTTACAAATGTGCTCTATTTAAATATTTATTTATTAAAATAAACTCTTAGATAATAACAAAATTGGGGAAATGGTCTAATTTTTTTGTTAAAAAAAATTAGATCGTTACATTCAAAACAAAATATAACAGACAGAAAACGCACATGCATAACGCGTGCTTCCAACTAGTAGGGTTAAAAAAAAATAAAATACCAAAATGGTTAGTTAAAAAAAAAGAAAGATTTTTATTTAAAAAAAAAACAAAAAACAGAAAAAAGGAAAAAGATATGATAAGGAGACAATGATACCACAAAAACGAGAGAAAAGAAAAAATCGAGCACTCTTTCTGTAACACCCTAAATTTTAAGCTAGGGGTTTAGTTTAGATTATATGAATATGTGTTTTTATTTTTACTACTTATGCATTTATTTATTTATTTATTATTATTTTTCTCTTATAAAATTGCCATGTATTTATGTGATGACAGAACTTCATGCAAAGGTGTTATATATATATATCTTGTATGTTAATTTATAAGTATTAATACGTTTATATATATATATAAATATACAAATTATCTAAATATAAATAAACGTTAATTTATAAGTTAATTATAAGTTAATTTACAAGTATTCTATATATATATAAAAGTTATATTCTATATATAAATATTTCTATATATATACTTATCTTTACGTAATATAAGAATTAATATGTTTCGATATATAAGGTTAATTCGTATAAAAATAAAAGAAAGGAAAGTTATGTTATATATTAATGTAATGTGCACAATATTTTGTACTATTGTATAATTGTAGTAGAAAATGGCTATTAATGTTTTATAATTTATATGTGTTTTTGTGTGAATGTGAATTATATATATGAGTGTGTGTAATTGATATAATTGCCGTGTGGGTATGAATAGCAAGTGGGAAGTAATACATTATTGATGTTATATTTTTTTTAATGTAATGTGCACTATATGTGTAAGTTACAATGTTTGGTAGCCGTGTATGACTTTAAGAAAGTTGATAATGGCTAACGTAATTTATGCATATGTGAGTGTGTTTGTTGCAGTATAATTTTGATTTATTGGCATATTATCTTCTCTTTCATTATCCCATATGGGGGAATAGTTTACTTTTTATGTGATTCAATAATAATTGTTGATTGATTGGCATATTTTTGGATTTATTAACTCATTTAAGGAAATGAAATGTTTGACTTTTGATTGATTGAATTTAATTGATAAAGTTTCCTATTTTGAAAGTTGATATATGGTAAGTAGGAGCTAATTTGTTGATTTTTCCCCTAATTCTCCTCTAATCCCACGTGTAAATTGCCTCTAATTAGTCAAGATGTTATCATTATATTTTAATAGTTGATTTTTTAATGATAATTAGAATTCATGATAGGTTTCCTATTTTGATAATTGAAATTAGGCAAGTGGAGCTAATATTGGAATCTAAAATTATCTTTAATTCTTTTATTCCTTTATTGGATGATTGTTGACTTATTTAAAATTCTATTCATGTATAGTCAAGATACTATCATTATATTTTTCCTCTATTGAACCATTGACTTTTCGCTAATTTCTCTCTACCTTTCTCGGATACACTTTATCTTGGTATAACATTTATAATATATTGATTATTATTTCCTTATCCATCATTTCTTCATTTCTTACCCGAATTGCGCTTTCCTTCTATATCTCTCATAAGTCCTCTCACCCATTTTGCTACACATTTCTTCTTCTCCTTTTTCTCTTTCTTTATTTTGTTGCATAGCGTAAGAATGATAGAAAATAAGAGGGAATGATAGGTGAGCTAGAGGAAAGAAAAAAAGACATTATAGAGAGATGTTTACGTGAGACTTAAGAAATGAGGGGATGAACCATGAGGGAATAAGGAAGAAACCAAGAAGAGAAAAAGAAAGAAAAGATTGAGGGAACACAATGTTTAATGGGACATATGAATGCATGAAGAGAGGATAGAGAATCATGAAGGCGTTCAATGGCTTTCATCGGAATATGAAGGGATATATCATGTGATGTGAAGAATGAATGAATGATGATGTATATAACCTAAGATGTTAATGACTAAACGGTTTGAGTAAATATACCCTCCACTGCATCACTTGAACAATAGTATGTTTGAAAGTTATGTAAGTTGTTATGATGAATATGTTTAAAGATGTTTTTGATAATTTTTTCTGAGTATGATGTGAACTCTCTTGTTGTCATGAACCAGTCACGGTATTCATGTTTATATGGTCAAATCCTTGAGGAAGAAGTAAGTTCTAAGATAGGGACCATTTATATATGTATGTTATGGGTTCGACTGCTTGAGATTAACGTTATGCTATGGGCTCAAAACCTAAAATTAATGTATGTTTATGAAAGTATGTTTTTATGTGGAATTACTGTGGTTTACTTACTAAGCATTATGCTTATATAGTTCTCGTGATGCAGGTGAGCTTCCAAGTAAGGATGTAGATGACTGAGCAAGAATGGTCCAAGGTCCCCTGACGAGTCTAAGATGTAATATTTATTTCAAAGTATTTCTTTGATGTTATTAGAAACTACGAATGGTTATTGAGGACATTTAGGGAATTTTTTAGCTTTTGTACAAGCGTTGTAATCTTAATATTTTCGTTGCTAATGATAAGATATTTTTCATATTAAGGTTGAGTTAAGGTTTGATTATTTTTTTTCCTATCGTGTCTTTGATTGGATTGCCAAACTAACCCATTTTCACATGCATGAGCGAACGATGCGTGGCGCTCCTTTCCTCTCTTTCCTCTCAAGGGGTGGGGGGGCAGGAGAAGGGGTTCGCTACAATTTATGGGATTAGAGCGGAACGATTCTCGAGGATTTTAGTTTGTCATGGGACCAAGAACTCAGTCAAGTAAGTATTATGATATTTTATGGGTCCATAAGTTCAAGTCTTGATTTGGAGATAAGATGTATGTTAAGTTTTGAGGTTTTAGAATAGCTAAATTTTGAGGACAAAATTTTTATAAGAAGGGGGGAATTGTAACACCCTAAATTTTAAGCTAGGGGTCTAGTTCAGATTATATGAGTATGTGTTTTTATTTTTACCACTTATGCATTTATTTATTATTTTTTTCTCTTATACAATTGCCATGTATTTATGGGATGACAAAACTTCATACAAAGGTGTTATATATATATCTTGTATGTTAATTTATATGTATTAATACGTTTATATATATATAGAAATATATAAATTTTCTAAATAAAAATAAACGTTAATTTATAAGTTAATTTTAAGTTAATTTACAAGTATTCTATATATATATAAAAGTTATATTCTACATATAAATATTTCTATATATATACTCATCTTTACGTAATATAAGAATTAATATTTTTCGATATATAAGGTTCATTCATATAAATATAAAAGAAAGGAAAGTTATGTTATATATTAATGTAATGTGCACAATATTTTGTACTATTGTATAATTGTAGTAGAAAATGGCTATTAATATTTTATAATTTTTATGTGTTTTTGTGTGAATGTGAATTATATATATGAGTTTGTGTAATTGATATAATTACCGTGTGAGTATGAATAGCAAGTGGGAAGTAATACATTATTGATGTTATATTTTTTTAATATAATGTGCACTATATGTGTAAGTTACAATGTTTGGTAGCCGTGTATGACTTTAAGAAAGTTGATAATGACTAACGTAATTTATGTATATGTGAGTGTGTTTGTTGCAGTATAATTTTGATTTATTGGCATATTATCTTTTCTTTCATTATCCCATATGGAGGAATAGTTTACTTTGTATGTGATTCGATAATAATGGTTGATTGATTGGCATATTTTTGAATTTATTTCCTCATTTAAGGAAATGAAATGTTTGACTTTTGATTGATTGAATTTAATTGATAAGGTTCCCTATTTTGAAAGTTGATATATGGTAAGTAGGAGCTAATTTGTTGATTTTTTCCCTAATTTCCCTCTAATCCGACGATTAAATTGCCTCTAATTAGTCCAGATGTTATCAGTATATTTTGATAGTTGACTTTTGAATGATAATTAGAATTCATGATAGGTTTCCTATTTTGATAATTGAAATTAGGCAAGTGGAGCTAATATTAGAATCTAAAATTATCTTTAATTCTTTGACTCCTTTATTGGATGATTGTTGACTTATTTAAAATTCTATTCATAGATAGTCAAGATACTATCATTATATTTTTCTCTTCCCTATGACACTCCCCTCTTTCCTTTATATGCAACAGCAGAACTGGCTAGGCACAACCCAAAACAAACAAAAAAAAAAATCACAATCCTAAACCCGCACGCAAAAATGGGCCCCACTTTCCCTACATCTCTCACAACATTTCTCTTCTTCTTCTTGATCAACCCGCCAAGTCTGGCATTGGCCATTAGCCAGCCAGACTACGACGATGCTCTGTCGAAGGCGATACTGTTTTTTGAGGGGCAACGGTCGGGGTTTTTGCCACAATACCAGCGCATGAGGTGGCGGGAGAATTCGGGCCTTAGTGACGGATGGACCTACAAGGTCGACCTCACAGGTGGCTACTACGACGCGGGGGACAACGTTAAGTTTGGATTCCCAATGGCATTCACCGGCACAATGCTGGCATGGAGCGTCATTGAGTTCGGCGACTCCATGCCCCCCGCCGAGCTCCGCCACGCCCTTGAAGCCGTCCACTGGGTCACAGACTACCTCCTTAAGGCCGTCTCCCAGCTCCCCAACCGGATTTTCGTCCAGGTACGTATGTACAGTGCTGAGACACTAATTCTATTTATGAAAAGTCATATTTTTATTAGTGATTAGTAATTGACTTGACAATTTTTTAAACATAAAAATAATAACTCATATGATATGCTAATTGATAAAAAAAAAAAGATTATAGTTTGTATGGCTGTCATTATTTTTATTTCTACTTTGAAACAGTAATTGCTTTGCGGTTGTTGTATATTATTTTATGATCTTAATCTTGTGAGTGAGATATGGCTCTTGGATTTAGTTGAACTAATCCGTGAATGGGTGGAGACAAGGAAATAGAAATGTGGCTCCACTTTGTGGACTTGTGTAAGTAGTCCACTGAGTTGTCGGATAATTTACCCTCTTTTTTGTTTTTGGCCCCCACAAGTTCTATCTGAAGATCAAGCGGTTTTTTTTTTTTTTTTGTTCTTATCTTTTTTTTTATATAAACATTATATATTATTTAATTGGTTTTTTGGGTAACTGAAATCTTTTGTTTATTAATAGAGCAATTGCATTACATGCATTGGCTTCAGCTTAAAGTTGAAAGAAAGATGGTTCCATCCCAAACACGTAATTAATCCTCTTTGCCATTTCGTTTCCACTACATCTAATGGAAATTTCCAAAGTTGAGATTGAAATTCCTAGTCAGAATTGTGACATAAATGTCTTAATCTCATTAACGCACAGTTTCCTTTATTAAATTAAAAGGTACACATTCTATAGTCATGAATATATTCACTAATGTTACGTTGGTTACAACTTGTAAATCCAATTAAAAGTTTGGAGCCCCTCAAAAAAAAAAAAAAAAGGTTTAGGGCTAAAGAATAAATAGTGGTAGATAAAGGGTGCGTAAAAATTCTCTTGATTGCTGCTTATGGGTCATTGTTTTTGCCCCTTTCATGAGAACTGGGTTTTATTCACCAATTAAAATTAATTAAACAAAAAGAGGGGAAAAAAGTTTGATACATTTAAGTAGACGTATTGTCTCCCTTTTATACTCTAATCAATAGGTATGGTGGACCATGTCGCTTTGCACCTTAGAGTCCGTGATCAGTTTGCAAGGACCATAAATTTGTCCTTGTCACATGTAAAGGTTTTCTATTCCTTTCACTCGTGTGTATGTTAAAATGACATAAATCCCCTCCTAATGTCCAAAGGGGGAAAAAATTTTCAAAGGGCATTAAAGACAATATAAATCGCTCCAATTGTTCATTTTGCATGACTGGTCTAGTTTTATGCCTTTTTAGGTTGGAGACCCTATCATAGACCACAGTTGCTGGGAAAGACCGGAAGATATGGACACGGCCAGGACGGCATACGCCGTTGATGCACCGAATCCGGCATCGGATCTTGCTGGAGAGACAGCAGCGGCTCTGGCAGCTTCATCCATGGCTTTCCGGTCCTATGACCCCGGATACTCGGAGACACTTATAAGGAATGCCATTAAGGCCTTTGAGTTTGCTGATTCTCATAGGGGAGCTTACAGTGACAATTCCAATATTAGGAATGCTGTCTGCCCATTTTATTGTGATTTTGATGGTTACCAGGCAAGTCCATATCAAATTTGACACATTTTTTCCGTTATATACAACAGATACTATTGCCATAACCTTTCAAATTCTTCACTCCAAATTATATTTAAAAAAACTGAAATTATGACCAGAATACATTTAGTGCATGTTACAATACAAAAATCTTAGTAAAGTGGGACTATGTATGTCTCTAATAACTAAATCGTTCGTGGTCCATATGATAAAACGTGGAGTTAATATCACGCGACTATAATAATTTTACAGGTAACAATGACATTTAGAAGAATAAGAGGA
>CAMOHE010044392.1:0-14384 GCA_946598075.1 Artocarpus hirsutus | reverse complement strand
TGAAGTTTTATAAAAATATAATCTATTCTAGAGGGGCAAATGAATATTAGTTTTATTGAAATTTCTTAAAGATGTCTATTTATACGATAGGTTTTATTCTGTAAACTTTCTTATTATCCAATAAATATTTTATGAGTTCTTAAATTTCCTTTAATTGATGTCCCTATTATTCTCAAACTTGTATGTTCATTACTAAAAGATTTAACAAATTTTCATTATAGTTAAATGAATTGCTATTATAATAAAAAAAAAATGAGTTAACAAATTTTCATTATAGTTAAATGAATTGCTATTATAATAAAAAATTTTCTGAAGGTGTAATTATATGTGTAAAGATTGTCGTAAAATTTTTAGGCTAGATAATTTTAATTTAAGGGGTGTTCACTACCTGAAAGAAGTCTGAATTTCATATTGTCTTTGAGTTATAACATGTGTTTTGTATGATTTTGATTTTATTTGATGCTAATTTTTGGATAGGATATGCAATTGAATGTCTAATATTTTTAGTAGTTTTTATGTAAAATTTTATAGCGTATTTTATTTAAACAGAGTTTTTTTTATGGGCTGCACACTGTCAAATGTGTACTGATAGATTTTATTATATGAATTAGAAAATTCGTTTTAATTAGAAAATGACGTTTCTATGACCAATAACAGTGTTGAGATTTATATACATATATATATATATATAGATATAGATATATAAAGTTTATGTCTGCAAATTATTATCCGTACTTATTTGTGTATTATAAGATAAAAATCTAGGAATGTTTTGTGTTCTTTCTGATCTGGTGGTGCTGACAGATTGTTAGATTGTTTTATCGATATTTTGCCGACATTTTTGCAGAAATTTCTGTAAAATTTTATGATATTTTGTCATTTAACACTAAAGGTTTTATAGATATTATTGTGTGAAAAATATACATGCAAGTGCACGTGATCATAACAAGTAATAAAGTAATGAGTAGAATATCGTTCCCATGAGGATTGTGTTAATTTTTGTTAATTATGAAAATTATCTTAACTCTAAGATTATTCTAATAACCAAATAAAAGAAAAGAAAATAAAAAAATTAAATTTTAAAATGCTAATTAAATATGCTAAAAATGTTAAGAATTATGATTTCACTAAAATTATTTCAATTTCATTTAATTAAATAAATTATCACAATTATTCATACTACGTTGATGATCGAATTCCTTAATACTTTATGTTTTCTCTCTCGAGTTATACACAAAGTAACTTAAGCATAAAAACACACTATATTTCTAATGTGAATTTAATTATGCCTAAGTTTATTAAGTTCTTTGATAATTTTGAAAAATAATCATACAACTAGAAAAGTATATCTCCATCCTTTCTTAGAATTTATGGTATTTATTTCATCAGCTAAGTCACAAATATTTCCTCCTAGTTTCAATTTATTTTATTTTCTTTTATTCGGTTATTCAAATCATCTTAGAGTTGAGAAATTTTGGTAATTAATAAAAATTAACATAATTCTTATAGGAATGATACTCTACTTATCACTTTATTAGTTAATTACAATCACACGCTCTTGAAAATTTAGTATAACATGTAGTTTTAAATGATAAAATGTAAAAAAATTTTAATATTGACAAAATGTACATGCTTTATATTTATTTTTCTAATTTGCTTTTAATATTTACAAAATTCATATCTTTTTTATTTACTTTTTTAATGTAATCTTTCCTAAATTTACTTTTTAGTGTTATAATTCATGTTTTTAATTTACTTTTTATATCTAGTTCATAGTCTTTTGAATCATGATGAACTTTATCATGCAATGGTCAAATCTATGAGGTAATAAGATTGATGAAGAACTAGAAAAGTGAAGAACTTTGTATTATTTTTTACTTCTTAACGTTGGGTTAACTCACAATTTGCTAACATAAAGAGATAGTGGGCAGAAATCAAGATATATGCATAGCAGGTTTAAAATTATATAAGAAACTATTTAAAATTCATGTATCAGTATCAATATTGTTCAAACTAAGAAGGTATTTTAAAAACCTTTGAACCTCTAATAAGTTCATGTTTTCTTATCTTCTATGAAACTATGTATGTAAATTACTTTTATTAGTTTTTTTAAACTATTTTACTAATTTGACATGTATGTTTATTTTTTTATCATATTATGATCACTTTTTACTATTTATTTTTATAACATACTTACTATTTTAGTTGAGAGTTTCATCTAAATTATGTAATATTGATAATTTTAGAGTTTTCTAAAATCTCATTTAAAAATAAATTGTTTTAAAACAACTTTTTATATTTTACGTCAATTTCTACCGATATCGATATTTTCAAAAAAATCTAAGGACCAATATTTCCATAGATATTGATATTTTCATCCTTGGGCGAGCTTCATATAGAAGAACTCACCGGATTGTGCAATGTGTGATTGTGCCAACACTTGATCAAGATAGTAGAAGAGATCGGGTCAAGTATCGATTGGTGACAATAGATTTAGGCATATTACTGAATTATTATAAATTGCGTTTGTCTACTTCTTTTGTCCAAGTCCTCAAATCTAACTTGTTCGTGGCTCCTTGCTAAAAAGGTGCCAAATTTTGTGTTGTTACACCCAAATTGTATTATGATAAAGTGGTCAATTGTAGTACAAAATAGATGATGATCCCATGAGGAGGTGATAATTACAAAAAGAAAGATTTTTAAAAAAATAAACATGAAAACAAATAAGCAAATAATTGGAAAAATAAGATTGAGATGAGATGAATATTTTTGATAATTATACTTTAAATTTGAAGGATAAAATCAACATGGTAAGGCGTCGAGAATTCTTCGTAACTGGTATGGTTTTTTATTCTATATAACTCAATTATTAGTTTCACATCCCAAACTAATAATAGGAAAAATATTGAATCAAAGGCACAAATAATAACAAAGGACTTTGATTAATTGAATCTCTTTTTGTTGATGCGAGCACAATTATTTTTACAAGTTATTTGAAATTGATAATATTGCAAGCAATAATGCATTAAGAAATATTATGATAAAAATAAGGGTAAAATTTTCAATTAATTTATAGAAAGAAAATCTAATAATATATGACAGTATGAAGTATAATTGAAATCAACTCAAAATAACAATCTAAATCCAATTCCAATCTTATTCCATGCACCAAGCGCTGGAAAGAAAAAAAAAAGCATCATTTAAATTCCGTGCTAGCTAAAAAAAAAGGAGTAGAAGGGAATTAAACCATCATTAATTAAAAATAAAAAAAAATAGATCAGTATATAATAGTATTTAATACATAACTCATTTAAATTAAAACCATATTTAAAAAAGTCCTTGATTTTAGATTTGTTATATACTTTAACATTTTTCAAAGCATGCTATTTACTTACATTAAAAATTAAAACTATGTTATTTAGAATAAATTTAAAAAAAAAAAAGAAAGAAAAAGAAAAATAAAGCAAGCTTCTAAACGGATGAGCTGATTCTTTGATGCTAATTGCAATTGGCCGTATTGCTTTTCCTTTTTGACGTTTAGAAATATAACTGAAAAAGAATAGTTCAAAAAATAAGGCAAAAGATTATTACTGAAGAGTGGGTCAGCACCATAATTTAGCTCCATTGTTGACTGTTTTCGAAACCAGTCACCATGACTAAGAAATTACTCAACAAAATACAATCACTTCAAAGCCCTTCATCTCAGAAGCAGGAAAACAACCTCTTTTCATGGGTTACAATGCAAGCATTATTCATCACCTCCAGAAAAAGCCTCTCTGTCCCAGCTGGCTTTTTAGTTAGTACTAGAATCAATGATTAGTAGCACTAATATTCTTCTTTCCTTTTTTTTTTTCTGTTTTTTGCCATGCCCTGTTTTACTGCGACATATCCACCTCAACAAATCCACCTCAATTGATCCCTGCGCAGTTGTAACCAAGATTTATTGGTTTGAATCTCGTCACAGATAGCGAGGTATCTTTATTCACTTATAGGTTGATTCATACTCATAACCAAGCTTTCCACACAATCAAGAATTTCCCCGAAAATAATGATTCACTTGGTAGAGTATCCAGTCAGCCAGCAAGGATAAAATCGAAGCACTCGTCATTGCCAAACCTGTAGTCAAATTCTCTCTGTAATTGCTGCATACGTCGAAATACACCATTTATTCAGCTGCAAGGGATTCTATCCTTTCCTCTCCCAAATCCACCATCTTGAAATGAGGTTTAGAAGGAAATACAAAAATAGTCGATGCAGCATTTGATGGTTGAAACGCGGTAGAGTACCTTACTGAGGTTAAAGTAAATTTGGGCAACTGTTGCGTGCCCGAGGAAAGTGGCACAAGCTTGTAACTGAGAATGGTCTCAGATTTCGGAAGAACATAGATAATATCATTATGCGACCCAGACAAAACAAAACTTTGTGCGTCAGCCAATGACAATTTGAGCTCTTGAAGCAACTGAGTTTGGTTCTGAATTTTTATGTAGTATGTAAAGGGATCTCCCAAAATTGCATAAGGAGGACATTCCAAACTCACAACCAAAGGCGACAATTCTAGGTTCACATCAGGAAGTATTTGCTTAGTCAAAACTGAAGACTCGGTTGAGTCAGATTGCTCTGTCCCAGAAACTCTTTTCCATCTTGCACATATATTTCCCAACCGGAGATTTGGAATATTCATCCTTGGAGTGACGCTAAATACCTTCTTAAACTCTTCTCCTGGCACGACAATGGCAGGATCTAAGTGGTCGCCTCCATGTTGCACAGAACACAACCTTCCAAAGTCATCCTCATCTGCTTCAACAGAAATGGACATTAACTGCAATGGTACATCAGCACAATTTTTTGCACTCACAACAAGCACACTTGTTTCGTTCAAAGGTAGTGTTGCCAGATGATCAGATTCGGGAACTGTCTTGATTCTGGAAAGTAACAACGGGTCACGACGGAATGGCAACATAAAACGGTGGCTTATTAAGATCACCGTCTTTCCTTCTATCTGCAAGCTCTTGTGAATGTTAACTTTATGAGCAGTTGAATCATTGCCATCTGGTGAATAACCCAGTGACACGAAGAGCATAACAGGTTTTGGCCTGTGCCACTTGATTTCCAGTTTGCAGGACCATGAGTCACCACGTTTCAGAAACGGAACAGAAACCAGTCCAAATGATTCTTGTATTTTCTTGATTTTCTCAACCTCCTCGTCAGATTCATCTTCCCCTTCCGGTCCAGATATGCCAAGAAGTTCAACATGAGGATTATCCATAGAGAGAGGTTCAGATTCCCTAGGACTGTACAAGCCACCACCCCTTACATCAACCAGATTGATCTTCAATTCACCAGAATGAACAGCATGGCCCTTGGAGGCCACAGTAACAGGCACAACAAAGCTCTCTCCAACAAATGCTGGGCCAGAAGCACCTAAGTTGAGATCAACTTGGGGTTCTGGTTCCTCAACCTGGATAGCTCTCTGTCCGGTGAATGAGAGAGCAGGATCCTTAGTTGGATGAGCTTCTACACGGTTTTCAAACTTCCAAAGAGGCAAATCATTCATTGAAGCAGGACTTTCAGCTCTGCAACAAATTGTGAAGTGGGGCCCAATTTTTGCAATAACAGATACGCATTCAAGCTTTCCACTTTGATCTGAAACAGATAATGAGTTTCTATTATCATTTAATAAACAAAAATTCGGAAGAAGAAAACAATCAAAGGTATCAAATCTCAAAATGATAGGGATAAGCAAACTATCCAATTCAATTGGACAACTGACCAATCCAAACCAATTCAATCAAACCAGATTGGACTGTATCTAATTGGATTGGACTGGTTTGGATTGGTCGATTCTATCCAACTAAAATGGATTGAAATCATTTTGGTTATAAGAGTGCATGTGTGTGTGTGTAAACCTTCTATATTTTTTCTGCTATGTAAAATAATAATGGTAAAATTGGTAATTCTAATCGTACATCACATCATTACCTGCGTTGGACTATTCTTTTATTTGTTACTGCTGTAGGCTTTTATTGTTGTTGTTGTTATTATTATTATTATTATTATTACCGTTACTATTGTTGTTGTTGTTGTTGTTGACACCATCAATATTCTTGTTATTATTATCTAATATTGTTATTTTTATTATTATTGTTCTGCGGGCTTGTATTGCAGTGTTTATTAGACTTACACACTTGTTGTATTCATTGTGTTGACTTAGACGTCCAATCCAAATATAACGGTGCTTAAGCACCACAGGATGCCAAATTCCCTTGTCAAGTGACTGCCAAACCTAAGACAGTATTTTTAAAAATCTGGATATGGCAAAACAAGTGGCCAATGCAACCTAACCTAATCTCATTGTTAGGCCTAGAACATAAGAGTGAGACTCAGACAAATTGCAGTTTTAAAAACTCATAGTCTCATGTGTAATGAACACGTTTGCAGGCCATTCAAACCAATTGACCAACTGAATTGAATAGCTATACAATTGGGTCATGTTCAATCTCACACAAAACAAGGGCATCAACTATCATGTTACAATATTTGCCTTTGGCCAGAATCTGGCAAATATCCTAAGAGGCGACACCTAAGCATTACCTAAATCAAACTGCATCTTATCTTATCCTATTGCATAGTAAAGAGAGGTCAGTGTTCAAAGATTTGAAATGCATGGTAGGATAAAAATGTAAATTAACCTCATCTGAACCAAAACAATTGATTTACCAGGTTTGATGTCATATGCCAACCGCAGCCACCTATTTGGAGAAAGAGACAAAGATGGAGCAGTCTCTACTTGGTGACTGTCTTCATCAATCCTTGCACCCGACAATGCTCGTTGTGCATTCACAACGATGAAGTTACAAGTAGACTGATTGAACTGGACTTCTAATTGGTCAATCTCAACGTTAAGGGGTAGTTGTGATAGAAGTGATAGTGTTATTGAGGTGGAGGAGCCAGGCTTGATTGTTTGTTCATGGAAAGCAACAGTGGCAAGAAGAACCAATCTAAGGGGACTGACAAGATCAATCTCAAGATGAAGTGCATTATCTCCACTTACTTTAAGGTCAATTTCGTTTTCTGGTTCTGTCAGACCCAACTCTCCAGCAATGAACCGAAAAACTACATTGTGTATCACTTCCTTCTGTGAAAGACTAGCAGGTCCAGCTGGACCACATTCTTTTCTGGAAGACTGGACACCTGTATCAGATGTGATGGGCAGTGCGGCCATCTCAAGGGAATACTCTACAAATTCTTTCATCATACTTTGTTTCCTCGAGCACTCCCGTAGATAACCCAAGACCTCCCACAACAAAGTGACCCATCCTTCTTGTCTGTATAGAGTAGCAATGCCTTCAAAAAGCTGTTTTGCATTGCTAAAATCACCCACACCGTAGTATTCTCTTGCCATTTGGAATCCGCAAAAAGCACCAATTCTCTGGACTTTGAGCTTACTGAAAGAATCGTAACATTTCTTAAGCAAAGCGATAATTTCAAAGGAATCTTGAAACCTTTTCCCTTCAGCAATTGTGTAACGGATATACTCTTCATCAGTAAGGCTGAAAGACAGTAAAAGAATATCAAACTTCTAGTATGAAACCTATAACCGAACAGATTCAAAATTTAAAGAGATTATTATAATTATCAACAGAGACTTACGGTTGCATGACAAATTTATTTCCTTCCTCAATCAATCGAGCAAACTGACCAACATACGCTGAAGGGACCACAGATTCAGCACTGTTATCGGTGTCATTAAGAGTTTCGGATATCGAAACTGCAACTTCTAAAGAAGACCTCTTCTCCTTTAAGTACTGTGCAGCTAACTGTTTCAAGACCCCATGTTTTCATATAAGCCAATGCAAAATTATTAATTACAAATACAAGTGGCTATTTTTGTAAATATCATCATGATACCAACATAAAGACATTAGCAATACAAATCAACGCAAGACACTCGAATTTTTTTCACCCCTTTCTCTAAATTTTTATAAGAGAGAAAATCAAATGAAAGACTGTGACGGTAGAAGAAACAACAAAAACAAGATGCTCTTCATATATGCAACCGCAAAAGCAGTGAACAATGGCATACAACCTCAGTTTTGGGACTTTGCTCTGAAATAATGCATAAAAACTACTTCATATTCTTCCAAAATTCAAATTTTAAAACAATAACTTCTATTACCACTGTTTCATCGTCCAACATTCCTCAATATATGTCTGCATATGAGTATGACACAATATGGATGCATGTGAGAATGTGCTTGTGAATAAGCTTGAAAACTTGTATATCAACAAAGTTGCAAAGTTATATGTACACAAAACATTTTTTTTTTTTTTTTGTGACCTAGTTGGATGGACTTTGGTGGAGGTTTACGGGATTCTACGGCCACCCAGAGAAGGCTCAAAGGTATCACTTGTGGGAGCTCCTCCGCCGTCTTCAGGCTATGTACTCGCTCATGTGGATGGTCATGGGAGACTTCAATAAAATTTCTACCTATCGGAGAAGATAGGAGGATCCGACAGATTCATGCACATATGAGACGCTTTGTGGAAGTTGTAGATGAGTGTGGCCTACAGGATCTGGGATTTTCCGGGTCCCTTTTTACTTGGAATAACAGGCAGAACCCACTAGATAATATCCAAGAAAGATTGGACAGAGCTCTTGCTATCATGGGCTGGATAGGTCTCTTCCCGCGTGCACGAGTCTACCATCAGGACTTCTACGACTTAGATCACCGAGGTTTACATGTGCAGCTGACTTGTGGGATGATGGAGGAGTGGACGGGCCATGGCTTTAAGAGATTTTCTTTCGAACCTTTGTGGTTGTCAAACAATGAGTATAATACTATCACGTTGAGAGCCTGAAGTGGTACAATTGTGAATGGGGATGCACGGGCTTGGAAAGACAAACTTAGTAGATGTGGAGGGATACTATAACCTCGGGGGAAGGTTACATACAGGAGTATTCCCAAGAAGATTAATTCTCTTAAAAGTTTTTTGGAAGAGTTGAACAATGAAGCTAAATGGTGTTCCAATAAGGGACAGATTTTGAAGCTTGAAAAAGCGTTGGATAGATTGCAGGGTTTGGAAGAATACTATTGGAAACAAAGAGCACGGGCAAATTGGCCCAAAGGCGGCAACAGAAACACAAAGTTTTTCCACTCTAAGGCCTCTTAACAGTGGACAAAAATGCTATTAAGGGATTAGAGAACTCACAAGGGACTTGGGTATCGTCGAAAGAGAAAATCATAGGTTGCTGTTGGAAATTGAAGATTAGACTAAAATATTGCATATTCTGAGAAATTTGATAGCTATAACCATAGAAAAATCCTAGTGACCTGATTATGTTGTGGTGGAAGCTCAGGTGGAAGTCCAATTGTATTCCACTTTCTCCTCGTAGCTGTTAGTAACCTAGATTCAGGTTAACTGTTAGTGGCCTAAACTTAGGTTAGCTGTTAGTGGCCTAAACTTAGGAAAATTTTTTTCTCATATATATTCAGCCCTTGTATCATATGAACGATAATGAGAAATAGTTTTTTCAGACCTACATGGTATCGGAGCCGTAGTTCTTTCTTTCCAAACCTAAAAGACTCATTTGAAACCCTAGTCTCTTATCATAATGTAAGACATATCATCCAATTCAACCCTTTCTCCTACTGTCTTGAAAAAAACCAATGAAACCCAAACCTCCAACACCGAGTCTCACTCTGTTCAAATCACCACAATCTGGTTAAATGGTGATAATTTCCAGAGGTGGTCTCAGTCTGTTAGAATGTATATTAGAGGAAGGGCGAAGATTAGTTATTTAATGGGAGAGAAGAATGAACCTGCAAAGGAAGACCCAACATATGCAACTTGGGATGCTGAAAATCCCATGGTAATGACATGGCTTGTTAATTCCAAGGAGGAAGAAATCAGCTCCAACTATACGTGCTACCCTACTGCAAAGGAACTTTGGGACAATATTAACCAGATGTACTCTAATCTGGGTAATCAATCCCAAATTTATGAAGACTCTCAAACTTGGTAACATCCGCAAGGAGAGGACAATGTCACCAGATATTTCAACTGACTTATGCAGCTGTGGCAGGACTTGGATTTGTTCAACACCTACGAATGGAAATCAGTTCATGACTGCAACCACTACAAGAAAACAGTGGAAGACAATCGTATCTTCAAGTTTCTTGCTGGGCTCAATATTGAGTTTGAAGAAGCAAGGGGAAGAATAATCGGTAGGTAACCACTCCCATCAATTGGCAAGGTATTCTCTAAAGTCAGAAGAGAAAAGAGTCTCAGGAGTGTTATGTTTGGAAAAAGGTCATCTGCAGCACCTGTTGAGAACTCGGCCTTGATTGCTTCTTATGCTAATGTAAGCAAGGCCATTATGGACCAGCAAAAACCAAATGAAAAGCCTCGTGTGTGGTGTGACTACTGCAATAAACCTCGCCATACTCGAGAGAATTGTTGGAAGATTCACGGCAAACTAGCAAATTGGAACTTGGTGCTAAGCAAAACCCCGTGTTTCCCTCTACCAATGAAGCTGAGACGAGTCCCTTTACCAAAGAGCAAATGGATCATCTTCTTAAATTACTAAAGTCCAATTCATTATTTGGTACTCCTAGTGTTTCTTTGGCTCAAACAAGTAACGAATCTTATGCCTGGTCTTGTTTTTTTAGCTCCTTGGATCATTTATTTTGGGCATCTGATCATATGATTAGTGCCTCACATTTATTTAGCACTTATTCACCATGTTCTGGAAATGAAAAAGTTAGGATTGCTGATGGGAGTTTCTCATCAATTGCAGGAAAAGGCTTGATAAAAATTTCACAGAGTATAGATCTTAAATCTGTCGTTTATGTCCCTAAGTTAGCATACAACCTTGTGTCTGTGAGTAAATTATCTAAAGATTTTAACTGTTGGGCCATAATGTTCTCATTGCATGTTCCAAAACATCTATGGAAAGACGTTTTAACTGCATCCTATTTCATTAATACGATGCCTACTTGAGTTTTAAATCATGTCACCCCATTAGAATGTCTTAAAAAAGCTTTCCAAAATCATAAATAAATTCATATTTGCCCTTAAAAGTTTTTGGTTACACAGTTTTTGTTCATATACCCAGCAAATTTCGATCAAAACTTGATCCTAGAGCTAAAAAATGTGTTTTTATAGATTATGCTCCAAATAAAAAAGGGTACAAGTGTTACAATCCTAAAACAACAAAATTTCATGTGAGTATGGATGTCTCCTTTCTTGAAATCAATCCTATTTCAGCAAAAATTTTCTTCAGGGGGAGAAGACAAATGAAGGTAATTTTTGGGATACATCTGTCTCTTTGCTGAGCACAATTTTTGAAAATCCTATTAAGGAAATTTTTGTTCAAGATACTAAAAATACAAAAAATCCTAGTCAAAATTGCCAAATGAAAGTTCCTCACCAATAGGGGGAGAAATACTACAAAAGGATCGAAACGTTCCTAATTTTGAGCTCCTGGTTCATACTAGAAGAAGGCCTCATCAAAAGTGTAAAGACCCTCCAACCGTCTTAGTACAAGACCAATCAGAGCCTTCAAGAGATGGTCCTTCAAATATTCCAAGTAATCCTATTCCTACTATTCCGGTTTCTTCTATTCCTTCCAATGCTACTCGTGTCTTCCTCTTTGCCCACAGCACCTTCAAATAATTAACCCTTGGATTGTAATATTCCTATAGCCATAGGAAAAGGAGCTCAAACATGTTACTAAGCATCCTATTGCCAAATATGTCTCTTACCAAAAACTTTCCAATAACCATAGGGCATTTACTTCTAAGATTTCTCACCTGTTTATTCCAAGAAACATGCAGGAAGTTCTAGGTTATCTGAATTGGAGGTTAGCAGTTTTGAAAGAGATGAATGCTCTGAGGAAAAGTGGTACTTGGGAAGTTGTTAATTTGCCAAAGGAAAAAGGGCAATAGGGTGTAAATGAGTGTTTACAAGAAAATGCAAGGCTGATGGAAGTATAGAGAGGCATAAGGCCAGGCTCATGGTAAAAGACTTCACACAGGCACATGGAATTGACTACCAAGAGACGTTTGCCCCAGTAGCCAAGATAAATTCAATCCGGTTACTTCTATCATTGGCCATGAATTCCAACTAGCCTTTACTCCAATTAGATATAAAAATGCCTTTCTAAATGGGGATTTAGAGGAGGAAGTATATATGAGCTTGCCACCTAGATTCAACAAAAGGTTTGGTGTAGATAAAGTTTGCAGGTTAAAAAAGTCAATTTATGGACTCAAACAGACCTAGAGCATGGTTTGAACACTTTTGGAAAGCTGTTAAGGGTCATGGTTATTGTCAAAGTCAAGCAGATCATACTATGTTTTACAAACACTCAAAAGATGGAAAAATTGCCATTTTAATTGTTTATGTTGATGATATAATCTTGACAAGTAACAATATTGCAAAACTGGAAAGACTGAAGATGAAACTTGTTGATGACTCGAGATCAAGGACTTGGGTGCATTAAAATATTTCCTTGGGATGGAGTTCTCCAGGTCTAAGGAAGGTATATTTGTCAGCCAAAGAAAATATATACTAGACTTGCTTGGTGAAACAAGGTTGACAGGCTGCAAGGCTGCTGAAACTCCAATTGAACCCAGCTTAAAATTGCAAGCAGCTAATTCCAAAGATGTGGTAGATCGGGAGCTATACTAGAGGCTTGTTGGAAAATTGATTTACTTGTCTCATACATGTCCTAACGTAGCTTTTGCAGAACGCATGGTAAGCCAATTCATGCGTTCACCAGGACTGGAACATTTTGATGCTGTGAACAGGATCTTGAGATATTTAAAAGGTTTGATGTTTAAAAAAGTGGGCACTGTGACTTTTAGAGCGAAATAACTTGCTCTTGTTATCTTATTTATTCCAATACACTGACAGTATTTAAAGAGGTTGAACAAAATCTTAAATCCCTATAAATCAGGAAGAAAATCTAACTAAATCTAACTACCCAAGATTTAAGGCACGCAGGCCCTTTTCCTCCTAGATTTACTAATAAATTTATTTTCTAAATAAATAAAGAAAATAATAACATATAACTAATCCTTAACCACCAAATCTGAACAAGAATTCCTACACTCCCCCTCAAGCTGGTGTGTAGATATCATGCAATCCCAGCTTGCCAACTAAATCCTCATGCTTTGGCTTGTAAAGTCCTTTTGAAAGAATGTCCGCAACTTGCTCCCTGGTTGGAACATATGTCAAACTGATTCTTCCACTATCAACCTTCTCTTTAATGAAGTGGCGATAAACTTCATCATGCTTAGTGCGGTCATGGTGTACCGGATTTTGTGCTATACTCACAGCAGCTTTATTATCGCAATATACCTTCAGAGGCATGTCTAAAGAAATTTTCAGTTCACCCAATAGTCTTTCTAGCCAAATACCTTCACACACTCCATGAGCTAAAGCCCGGAATTCAGCCTCTGCGCTACTTCTAGCAACCACTGTTTGTTTTTTACTCCTCCATGTTAATAGATTTCCCCAGACATAGGAACATTAGCCGGAGGTAGACCTTCTATCAACACTTGATCCTGCCCAATCAGCATCTGTGTAAATCTCAATTAGTCTGTGTGAAGAATAGTCCCTTCCCTGGTGTAGCTTTCAAGTATCTTAATATTTGGTTAACAGCTTCAAAGTGTTTCTTCTTAGGTGAGTGCATGAACTGACTTAATTATGCTTACAACAAACGCAATATCTGGCCTTATATGAGAGAGATAAATCAATTTTCCTACCAGTTTTTGGTATTGCTCACGATCTACTTCTTCACCTCCTTCATTGTCAAGCTTTATATTTGGTACTGTTGGGGTGTCAGCAGGTCTACATCCCAACATTCCTAAACCTTGTAGAAGATCTAGCACATATTTTCTTTGGGAAACTATAATCCCAGCATTGCTTCTTGCTACTTCCATGCCCAAAAAAAATCTCAAAGTCCCAAGGTCTTTGAGCTCGAATTCCTCTGCTAGGTACTTCTTTAATCTTCTAAGTTCTTGGTTATCCCCTGTCATGATAATGTCATCCACGTACACTATTAAAATAGCAACTTTTCCTTCTTCAAAAATGCTTGAAAAAAAGTGTATGATCGGTCTGAGCTTGGACAAAGTCAAGGCCTCTTACTGCTCGTGTAAATTTTTCAAACCACTCTCTTGGAGATTGTTTTAGTCCATAGAGTGATTTCTTCAGTCTGCATGCCAAGTGTGACTTGTCAAATCCTTGTGGGAGATCCATATAGACTTCCTCATGTAGGTCGCCATTAAGGAATGCGTTTTTTACGTCCAGTTGCTGGAGTGGCCAGTCAAGATTGACTGCTAATGATAGTAAGACCCTTACTGTGTTGAGTTTTGCAACCG
>CAMOHE010044391.1:0-11258 GCA_946598075.1 Artocarpus hirsutus | reverse complement strand
TTTAACTTTTCTATTTAAACGATTTTAAAATTATCACATTTTTATTTAAAAATTTCATTCTAAAACCCTATTTTTAACCAAATCTTTACTTAATTGATTTAATTAAACCACCACGTCACCTCCCGTACTCCGGGGCGTGACAACTACACGTAGACATCAGTCGCCCATGAGCCCAACATGTGCCCCCTCCAAGGAAAGCAACACTGCAGGGATCCAAGCACCCCTAGATACCCATCCCTTAAAAGACCCACACGACTAGCACCGACAAGTGCCACCGCACAGCCACCCCCTTCCGCGCTTTCACCTCCGAGCAAAACCCAATTCCCCCGCATAACCTCGACGATGGGAGCAGAGCCCAAGAGATGCAGGGCCATTAATGCTCTGACGTACCCAAGAGAAGCCCATGCAGTGCCGATTAAACCCCGCCTCCTCTTCGCCATAGCCGATCCTCTTCAGCTGCACGACCATCCCCACCACCCGATCTCTCACCATAGAACCAGTAGCTTCATATCTGGCACCGAGAGTCAACAAGCTAGCCTATTGTCGCCACCATACACTGGCCCCAAAAGAGAGGCATCCACAAGACCTTAGTAAACCTCAAAAAAGAAAGAGAAGACAAAAAGTCACGAGCTTAAATTGGCTTAGGATTCTTAATAATCTAGAACATCAGTTCTAGTCTTCATTCCCGACCTGATTTCTTCCTTGGCTGTCATTTGCATATAACTAGCTAATGATAATTTCTTTCTTAGAGGACTAAAAGGAAATGATAATAATGTTGGTGTCATAATTTTAGAAACATAAGAAAATGATAATTTCTTTTGTAGGAATTGAAAAATATACTTATGAGTAGGAATTTTCTTTTTAGCAATTAAATCTAGAGAAAAAAGGAACAGATTTAAAAATTTTAAAATCTGCATCACCGGTAAGAGTTCTTTTCTAAGAAGTCCTCAAAGAAAATACCTTATATATCCCATGTGTTCTTCAAGATAATATCACCTTTGTTTCTTGTATGAAATGTCTATGGTGTCTCATGCACGTGTTATTAATTAAAGGAAAAAATTATTTTTTGGTCCATTTAGATTAGGGGTTTAAATTATGACAGTTGAAACTTTTTTGTTTGAACTGTGAAATTTGAAAATAAGTGTATTTATACGGTAATATGAACTCGCATTTTGATATATAGTTAAAGCGTAAATTTGAATAAAGAATAAAGTTAAATTTTTTTGTAATGTGTGTAGATAATATAGGGTATTTGATAAGCATATTAGAACCAACTTTTTGATTATTAAATAGTACAAAACTCTTACATGCTACTGTAAAAAGCAAAAGGTTGCTATAATATAAAACTCTCACATTACAGTATTTTGAATTAAAAAGTACGTTCCAATTCTGCTTGGAAGATACCTTAATGATTTTTTTAAAAGTGTAAATAAAAAAAGAAAAAAAGTAGTACAGCAAACAAGTTTAAATTGTATACAATTGAGAATAGGATGATTTCTTCTTGAAAAAGGTGTAGTTATGGACTAGCTTGAACTGACCAATCACCACTTTTTAACAGAACTCGCTCATGGGTTTAAGCTGGCCGAGTCCTTGGCCAAACACCCCCTTTTATTTTGAAAAGCACAAAGAAGAACACTTGGCTAATTTTTTAAAATACTAATCACCCTCACTAATCTATATAGAATGTTGCTTGTATATAAATGAAATTGCACAAACTGTCTTTTTTAAGAATCTAATTTTGAGAACCGTTTCCTTTTTTCATAACATTGTGAGTATATTTTTTTAAGTAATTGTTTGTAATACCCATTTTGCCTTGTATGTTACATAGTTATAATCTCTGCTATGAAGCCACATTTGCTTATTCGACACAACTCAACTTTTAAAATTTTTAACTTATTCACTGCCATAAAGTTACAGGTCTTTGTAATAATGTTGTCAATTAGTCTTGTTAATATCGTCGATTGAGGTCGGTTGCGATAATCCAAAGGTTTTTCGTCATTTTTTTTTTCAAATTTTTGTTTTTTCTTCATTTTTCTTTTGAATCTAAGCTTAAAGTTTTGTCTTGGTGTTCTTAATGTATAAAATAATACAACATTTCTTGTTGATGGAATTTTAAAAAGATTGTTTAAAAAATAAAAATTTTAAAGTGATAGACAATTCTTTGACTGGTTTAGCACGTGTATTGACATTGATCACAATAATTTATGGCTATTAAATTACATACTATTATTTTGTGTTTATATCCTCGCGTGTCATGTGCATGATTCCGAAAGCTTGTATGTAAATCTCATGGCTCTACCCTTTTATGTATTTATTCGCACTTAAAAAATTTATATCTAAAATATAATTTACTTGCAAATATGTTCCCTAATCCTTGAACCACTTATAAGATCATTGCTTCTTTGTACATATTGACCGTCACAATGCATAATAATTTAATTGCAATATGTCATGTTGTCTGGTATAGCTCCCATAGTCCTAATTTGTGCGTTCACATGTATTGATTATCTTGCAGTTTACTCAGTTTCTATGATATTTATTCAACTTAACATGACGTTGAAAATGTATAAGTTAACCAAAACTATTCTTACACCTCTACAATATTAATATTATATTGAAGAAATATTATATTATAATTATTACTTCTATATATTAGTACTTTCATATATTAACATGAAAGATTTAGACAAATCCTAAAATTAGTAAAAAATTATTTTGTAATATAAAATCGAATAATGTTTTGTAATTCGTGGGAGCCGTAGTTGTTGGAAAAATAGTACATAGAGAAATTTTAAAAATTTTATATCAGAGTATTTTCTAAAATACAAGTTTGACATGCTATATGCATAAATTAATCAGATCTTACTAACCTCTATGTGCTGAAAAGCTTCTGCAATCAGTGAAGAGAAGTAATGTTCCAGAAGGACATAACCAACTGGCCTTCTTTGCTATTCTCTATTCACGATCGGAGTGAGTGTGGGCTCATACGTATAGCTCTTCCACAAAGTGACTCTCCTTCCAACCAATTAAGAGAACCCAAAGCTAGTGTTCATGATTTGTGAACAAGAGCTCTTAGGGAGTTTCAGAATTTCATTTGCAGAGTATGACTCTTAATCTCTCAATTGATCTAAATAATAACAAGACTCACTTCTTTTTTATAGAGGTTAGGTCCAAGGTCAGTCTTTATAAGATAATGCCTCAAAATTTGAATCATAATCAAATTTGGATCAATAACTAATGAAATCCGCGTGACCTTTTTATCGCGCATAGGTAAGCTGATCTGCCTAATTAGTAGGCCGAATTTGCTTCATCGGTAAGCCGAACTTTAAGATTGGCATGCCGAACTGTCGATAAAAAATCTCAGCGAATCTTTTATTTTTCACTCGAGATTCTATAGGATAAAGTCTCAGTTTTAATTCAAATAACCCAATAGTAAAGTTATCTAATTAAAACTACTTTATCTAGATAATCTCTAAGAAAATAAATGAATTTTTGATAATTCTACAAGTTTATCTTGATTTTATTTATTCAAAATTAAATCAACTGACAAAAATACAAGAATTATCCTATCCCAATAATTCAACAAGTTTATTTTGAATTAATTTTATTACAAAATTAATTCAACCAATAAACAGACATGAATTTTTTGATTCTTTCGAATTTCAACCAATCTAATAAATCTAACATAAGTCACCAATTATTGGAAAAGCACACCGTATCGTTACAGGATTTTGTGAGCTAGCAAATGGGACCTAATGGACTTATATAGTTTAAGCTCCCAATAATTATGAAACCCAATATCCTAGATATACATTTCATAATTATCAACTCCAATACTACTCCACTAAAAGCTTAGAGTTGCACTCTCAAACTATACAGAATTACAAACCCTGTGATGCTAGGTCTCCATGACATATCATTGTGTATTGTATCCTTATAGGATTATCCATAATCGGCTTAAGGACAAATTTTGTTTTACCTTCCCAATTATTTTTATCTTACGTTCTATTATCTCACAATTGAAAAACTTACCATTCAAAGACAGTATACCATTCGGTTACACCTATGTATCCAAATGGTTGAGCGTTTCAGTTTTTCAATTACAGGATAACACATATAAGAAGATATCACTACTCTCAAAGAGGAGCTATGGATTCCATATCTATGAATAACAGGTCTATGCTATCAAGAGTTATGCCTCTAACGTATCGGCATGCATGCCACTATTAAAATATGGGTGTCACTCTTTGATATATCAAAAGACACAAGTCAAGACAACGGGCCCACTATTTATCTCAGGATTAAGATACAATACAAATGATTGTCTGAAGTGAATTGATTTACCGAGACAAAATTATTAATCCAAATCAATTCACTTTATATTCCAATCCAACATATCGTCACCTATGACAATGTGCTAATATTTTTATTCACGGAGTCCACCTCTGATGGTCAAGACAAACCCTCTCTCAATAGGGATATAGACAACATAATAATCTTTACATAAATAAAGCGTCCAAGTTTATTCTCTCGATTGCGGATCTTATGATTTAGACCGTCACCTTAAGAATAATATTTTCTGCATAATCTGTCCATCATATGCCTAATTCTTAAAGGTTTAAACCGACACTCTCAGACTATTGTTTGCTTAACATACATTCAACAAATATGAACATAAAGAGAACAAGATTTGCTAAATAATAAATAAATTTTTTATTGATAAAAATGTCTCCAAAGACATATTATGTTTTTACTTTTTAGGGCATACACGTCTAACAGTAGCCCTATCTTCTCACATAAGATGGTCTCATATTATCAATTTTCTACCCCCATGAGAGGATGGGGTTTTCATCTGATGAAGATAAATGGAAGTGTCCTAAAAAATTAACGCTTAGTTCTATATTTCCCATTCCCATTACAACTTGTGGGGTCATAAGTTTACATTAGGAAACTTTGGAACAAGTGGATAATGTTATGATTAAAAGCTAAAGCATTTAATTTAGAAAAATGCACGCCTTAGTTGGCCATACCGTGAGTCACCAAACAAACATTAGTAAATAGCCTAACAAAAAGGAAAAAAAAATAACTCAATGATAAGATATTTTGATAAGTTGTCTTGTTTTTCTTCATCTAGTATATTTGGCAACACAATTAGAACTGATAATTGGAACTATTTTATTGTAACATTTGAGATTTTTATACTGTAACCTATATTTGTTTTATAATGTAGCATGCGAAAGATTTACACTGTAGTAATCCAACTATATAGTTGGAGCACAGCGTCTAATATATTAAGGGACGAGTAGGAGCTGCTGCCCCCACTAATTTCTTTCCAAAATAAATTTGGCCCCTTTAAAAATCTCAATTTTTAATTTTTGACCCATTGAAATTAATAAATTTCATAGATACACTAATTGATTTTAAAAAACATAAAATTCAATATATTCTTTTTCTTTTTTCCCCCTAAAATTTGATGTTTTGGCATTATATTTTTTAAATCTATAAAGTATTTTCATAAACTATTTAGGGGTAGATATGTTGTTTGATCTATTTTTTTTTTCTTTTCTATACATGAAGACATAATTGCTGAAATTGAGTAAAATTTTTAAATTGAAAAAGGCATCTTTTTAGTTTTTAAAAATGAAAGGACAAACTGATAAATAATCAAATTTATAAGTATAATTATGTAATTATACCCATATATATATATATATGAATATATTACTCGTTATCGTTCGTCATTTTAGAGTTCGTTTGAAAAACACGTAAAAAAAAATAAGTTTCAACTGTTATAGTATGAAGTTCTCACACGCTACAATAAAAAGCAAAAATTTGCTATAGTATAAAGCTCTCACATACTATAGTGTTTAAGCTTTAACTTTAAATTTCAACATGTTTTCCAGATGAACTTCTATATGTTACATTTGAGAGTCATTACACGACTTCAAAACGCATGCGCAATTAAAGTCTGCATTTTATGTTTCAAATTTTAAGGAAAAAACTAGAGAAAAAAAAAAGAAAGAAAAAAGAAAACAAACGAATAGCTCTATTATTATTGACGAGGAGTTATATTTTAATTCTTAACTAATGCTCGCTTCTTTGTAGGAAACTTGTCAGATTAATATATTTTAGTTAAGATGAAAGAACAAATTTAGCACACAACTTGTCCGTAATATGACATTCACAAGGGATTTTATTTTATTTTCTAAAAGGGTAAGCAATAAACCATCTACTTTATATTGAAACTGACAAAAGCAAAACAATTTTCTTGATTGACAACGACATTTTTTTTCCCGCCAAACATGTTATGGGCAGGCGGTGGTTAGCTTACACCGTACGTTATAGGACATTTTGATTTTAGAATAAGACATTTCAGAGTGAAATGATGAATATGGATTGCTAAGCTTTAAAATCAGTCGTTGGCAAGTGATATAAAGTATGTATGTTTAAACCACATGGCTTCAATTGACAATGTCACCAAATGGGTGTTGAACACGACTCGTATTGCCAAAATAATCTTCGATTCTAAACAACTTTATTTTATTTATTTTTAAGTATGCATTATTCAGCTCTCATTCACATGTAAGTCAAGGCCATCCCATCAATTCAAAGGAGGATATCTTTCTTTATCTCTTAATAATAATTTTGAAAGCCAATATAATCTATCTTTAGCAGATTACATACACTTCTAGACAAAAGGTGACCAAAGATTCTAAAGATGCAAATTGAATCCACAATATTAAAATTCCAAAAGGATAACGGCTTTAATACTTGCAAAGACGAATCCGGCCAAGTGGGGTGCAATGGGGTCCCCCCATGTGGAAGTGGACCGGGCCGTCATGGAAGGGATAATATGGGCCCACAGACCCATAAACTAAGATATTCAAACGTCCAATGGGAACAGTTCACATCAGGCGCCTCAACCCCGCTCTTTGTCAATGACTGTGTGTTCCAAGCTCAGAGGTCTCGCTGCCCATTTCACTGAGACCGATGAGCTGTGTCAGGCTGAGACCCAAAAGTCACATGGAAGCGTCTTTTGAGTTCCTGATCCTCGTGAATCACGTACTTTGCATACAACTTGTGTATATGAATCAGAAGTTTGAAGAAACTTTTGTCAACTGTATGATTCCAGTGTTGGCCTAATAAATGAACGGGTTGGACCTACCAGCCCATGTCTCCACTTGTGATTTTATCACGTTTGACGGCAAACGACAAACGCTGCTGATGGGTTGGGAGAAAACGAGATGTAGAACCTTATCGGAAGTTTTTACATTTAGAAACTGCCCCTTTTTTTTTTTTTTTACTGTTTTGCTTTTTTTTTTAATAGTTTAATTTATAATCGAAAATAATTTTGTATCACATCTTATAAATTTTTTACATATATATTCTTAATACGAAAAAAATACTAGTTTTGATCAAAGAAGTTCTCAAACCTTGTATCGGCATGAAATAAAACAGTAAAACTGAAGGATGAAAGACTGGTAATTTGAAATCACAATTTCTTTGACAACATGAAGTGCTTTTATTGTGTTATTCTAGTCCTATTAGTTTTACCATGCATAGCAAGTAATTTTTTAGCTTTTTATCATCCAGATTTTTAACAATCTAGACTTTTCACCTTTCGTCTTTGTTGTCGTTTATTCATCACAATATTAGGTAATTGGTCGGTACTCGGTTGCCAATTTACCCATATAAAAGTGGATGAAAAGTTCCTTTCTTGGCAAGAGGGTAAAAATAATATAGAGGATGAAAAGCAAATGAGCATCCTATCAGAACTCAAGATAAATTTTTGAAATTTATATGATCCACAAAAATGTGAGCCACTGTTTTCTTTCTTTATTTGTTTTGTAGGCAGAAGAGTTCAAAATTTTTGAAAGATTGGGGTCACGCAAGGATTACAAGCAACAGCAAATGACAAAGACGTCCCAACTTGTGAGCCAAGTTTTTTAGACGTGACGGTTTTTTATACTGCATTCTTTGTCTCATTTGTGGAATTGAAATACATCTCACACGCTTGTGAGGTCTATAATTGCAAAATGATTATAGAATTATCCATAACACTATTCCCATTAAAGCTTAAACTGTCCAACTACTCAAAATACATGAAAACATATACATTGTCTACAAAAGACAAAAAAAAAAAAAAAAACTAACCGGGATAAATAAGTCACAAACTTATGCTTTTTTTTTTTTATAGGAAATTTATGCTAAATTTCACAGATCCATCTAGAGCTGTACTTGCTAACTTTAAACACAAGTAATATGTAGTAAGAAAAAAGAATTAATTAAACACTATGCTTCTCTCTTTTTTGTTAGTCTTAAAGCAGATTATTAGTGTCATCCCGATTCCATTCCTATCTTATATGAAGGAAATCTTAGGACCTACCAATATTAGAAGTAAAGAGGTCTACTAAATTCTACTTTTAGGATGAGTGGCAAAAAAGTATGCCTTTCTTTAGATATCTACATTTCTGTTCTTCGTTTTTTATTATCAGCAGTGACTCGGTGAAAGCTTTTGTTCTTAGAAAGATCTTGCGTGCCCGTGAATGTGGCTAAGGCAACTTAAATAGTAATAATATTCTTCGTAGAAGAAATAAAGAGAAAATGGTGAGGGCAGAAATTGGTTTTTAAGCATAGACATAAATCTTAATCTTAATGATGTCACTGGTGAAAAACATATACATATATATATATATATATATATATTTTTTTTTTTTTCCTGTAAGTTTCTCTTACTCCTTTTAATCATACGTTCTTTGAGCCAAATATTTTATCTTTTTATTTTATTTTTTAAACTACTATCTGAATGCTGAAGTGACGATATGTTTAAAAATAATCTTAAATGGAATAAAAAACAATAATAAAAAAACCGAATTGTCGTGTCATCGTCCAGTCCAGAAGATTAGCTTTTCTTATATGTAATATGTAAAAGAGAATGCACTCCGCACGTCTCTCAAATTGATCAAGTATGGTAAGGATGGGGGCGATCTATATGTCATCTTTATCGAGTTTAGTTTTTATTTTTCTATTTGTGATGTTAAATATGCAGCTTCTATCACTCCCAGTCATGTTTCTCAATCTAAGATTCTAAAAATACTACTATCTTTCACTTTTATTTGTTTGTTTACTCTTTTTTTTAAGAAGGTTTCGGCCGATTGAGTTATAATATAATAAGCTTCCGCTAACAACCACTCATCTTTTCAACGAGAGGACGACTTTTCGAAACTTTCAATTGTTTCATCCTTATCTCTACAAGTGATTTTTTGTGGTCGCGCAGTTGTATTTTCTCAAGTTTTTTATTTTTTATTTATTTTTATTGAATGCCTAAATTTGTTCTCTTGAAATTACAGTTGTGTTGTTGTCTCGTATGTTTCCTTAGACCGTTTGATCTAAAAGCTCTCCAAATGATAGACCTATTGGATTTCATCAATTGATTAGCTTAAAAAGTAATAAATGCAAACAGGAAGTTGGTGAATAACTAAGGGAAATGACGAAATTAGACAATCATTTAGTGAGATTAAAAATAAATAGACTAAAATATAACAATATTAAGTTTCGTTAATTTTTTTATTTTTATTAAATGCCTAAATTTGTTCTTCTGAAATCTCATATATTTACAGTTCTATTGTTGTCTCATGTTCTCCCTTGGACAATTATTTTCTCAAGTTTTTTTTTTAATTCTTTTAATTTTTATTGAATGCCTAAATTTGTTCTCCTGACTCATATACTTGCACTTATATTGTTGTCTCATGTGTTTCCTTGGACAGTAGAATCTAAAAGCTCTCCAAATGATAGATCCATCGGATTTCATGGATTGATTAGCTTAAAAAGTAATAAATGCAAACAGGAACTGGGTGGAATTGAATTTTCAATAAAAGAGTAACCAAGGGAAATGAGAAAATTAGTCAATCATTTAGTGCGATTAAAAATAAATAGACTAAAATATAATAATATTAAGTTTTGTCAATCTTTTTTATTTTTTTATTTTTATTGAATGCCTAAATTTATTCTCCTGAAATCTCCTATACTTACAGTTATATTATTGTCTCATGTGTTCCCTTGAACAATCATTTTCTCAAGTTTTTTTTTTTTATTTTTTTAATGTTTATTGAATGCCTAAATTTGTTATCTTAAAATCTCGTATACTTACAGTTGTATTGTTGTCTCAAATGTTCCCTTAGGCCATTGGATCTAAAAGCTCTCCAAATGATAGATCCATTGGGTTTCATCCATTGATTAGCTTAAAAAGTAATAAATGCAAATAGGAAGGGGATGGAATTGAGTTTTTAATAAAAGAATAAATAAAGGAAATGAGAAAATGAGACAATCATTTGTTGAGATTAAAAATAAATAGACTAAAATATAACAATATTAAGTTTTCTTAAGTTTTTTTTTTATTTTTATTGAGTGTCTTAATTTGTTCTCTTGAAATCTCGTATACTTACTGTTGTATTGTTGTCTTATATGTCCCTTGGACAATCATTTTCTCAAGTTTTTTTTTTATTTTTTTTATTTTTATTAAATGCCTAAATTTGTTCTCTTCAAATCTCGTGTAGTTACAGCTGTATTGTTGTCTCATGTATTTCCTCGGACCGTTGGATCTAAAAGCTCTCAAAATGATAGATCCATTGGATTTCCTCCATTGATTAACTAAAAAAGTAATAAATGCAAACAGGAAGTGGGTGGAATTGAGTTTTCAATAAAAGAATAACTAAGGGGAATGAGGAAATTAGACAATCATTTAACGGGATTAAAAATAAATAGATTAAAATATAATAATATTAAGTTTTTTTAATTTTTTTAAAATTTTTTATTTTTATTGAATACCTAAATTTGTTCTCTTGAAATTTTGTATACTTACAGTTGTATTGTTGTCTTATGTGTTCCCTTGGACAATCATTTTTTCAAATTTTTTTTTTATTTTAATTGAATGCCTAAATTTGTTATTTTAAAATCTCGTATGCTTACAGTTGAGTTGTTGTCTCATGTGTTTCTTTAGACAGTTGGACCTAAAGGCTCTCCAAATGATGGATCCACTGGATTTCATCCATTTATTAGCTTAAAAAGTAATAAATGCAAACAGGAAGTGGGTAGAATTGAGTTTTCAACAAAAGAATAACTAAGGGATATGAGGAAATTTGACAATCATTTAGTGGGATTAAAAACAAATAGACTAAAATATAACAATATTAAATACCTAACCTATTTAGATTAAAACAAAATTTATTTTGATATTAAATAACGTTGACAAAAACATG
>CAMOHE010044389.1:0-10103 GCA_946598075.1 Artocarpus hirsutus | reverse complement strand
AACATGATCCTAATTTACTCGTGAAGTAATATATCTTCAAAGAAATTTTAAAAAAAAAATCCTGGCATGCATGAATAACTAAACTAAGCGAGGACTAATTTACACTCTTATTTCTAATTATTTAACCCTTTGTTTTTGGCGACTAGTTTTACATTTTCATACACCTAAAATTTATAGGATTTATTAGGATCAGGTGCATTTGATTAAAAAGTCGGGAACAAAAAACTGTTTGGAAAAGTGGGTGAGAATTATTATCATTTTGTGATCTAGAAGAACACAAGTTTAGAAAGTACAAGAATGAGAATTAGATGGAAGGCGATGTGAGAACTGTTAATGTCGTTATTTTTCTTTTGCTAAAAACCATAAATTATGTAATATGGTATTCAAATCAGCTGCTAAAACACAAGATCTGCTAATTATTTCTTGAAAGGATCATCCTCTTAATTAAAAATTAAACTCGTGATGAAGATGAAAGTAAACATTAACGCTTTTTTTTATTATAAATCTGTATTATTTGATTTTCCTTGCAAGTTACTGCTTTTTTACTTTTTTTCCCTTTTGATAATAATTGCAAGTTAGTGCTTGGTGCTTCTATATTTATCGTCTGGAAGGGCACATGTTTGAAAAGTGAGATTATTTAGTGGATTGGGTGTATTTCGTGATTATGTTGCACCAAGCCACTAAAAAATAAAAATAAATATACGGGTACTTTGCCTCAACATTTTATTATTTGACAATTGGATCCTCATTTTAAAAATCTAAACAACTAAAAGTCACCACTATTATTTTCTTGACACTTAGAGTCCCATTTTGACAATTTGGATAACGGGGTTCCAGATTCTCGTTTTCTAGGCACTTGGTTTCATCCTTTGGAGATTTTCACAAACTTGGTCCTGAAACCCTCATTACAAAAATCGAGTTATTTACAAATTCTCTTTAAACTCAATAATATACCTTCACTCGTAACTAATACCTGTAGAATGTATAGTGATATAGTTAGTATTTTAGAGTTTAAATATTTATTTATTATTTTTAAATTTTACTATCACATGAATTTATTTTTATATATTACTTTATGTTTATTTTAGATATAAAATAAAAGATGATAATAAAATGAAAGTAAGATTTTAAGTAATACGTATAAGATCATCTGTTAATGTGTTATATTTCATATTTATAATTATTTGGAAGGATGTACTATTAGAGAAAATAGATTTAGTAGAAATTCAAGATATTTCATGCATAAAATTCTAATTAGTTTCTAGGAAAAGATTCTAAATCAATTGCGATCAATCTAAATTTAAACAAATTGGAGGGGATAATTTTATTTTTTTCTATTCTTCCTTTCACATTGAAAATCATAAGAGAATAGTTTCTCTTTATTCTCCACGCATTACCTAATTTATTTGCCTATTTCTCTATTCAATTTTTTCTCTTCTCAATCAAACATGATCTTAATGATCATTCATATAGCTCTTCATAATTAAGTTATGAGCATAATTTATACAAACAAAAAAAGGAGCATAAACACCAATATCAACGGCAACAAGTTTATAGTAGTTTGTCCCTTTCAAAAAAAAAGGATTTAAACGTCAAGAAAATAAGATTTTGGGGACCTACTTACTCAAATTTACAAAATGGGACCTACGTGCCAAAAAAATGAGTGTTTTGGGATCTCATTGTCTAGATTTTTAAAATGCAAAAGCCATGTGCCAAATATTTTATATATATATCTCTGAGAACCGTATGTGTGCCAAAAAAAAAAAAAATTATGATCCAAAAATTATTTTTGGAAAAGCTGATATTATATCGTAGTAGTTATGCCATTAGAGTTTAATGAAAAAGACTTGATAGAAAAAGGTGGGTGAGGGAGTAAGGGTAATTTTTGTACCTTGAATTTTTACAAAACATTATATTGGTATTTTGTTGTTTGAAAAATATTAAAAAATACCTCATGTGTTTAAAATATCATTCTAATACCCTAAGTCCAATTTTATGGCGTAAAATTTCTAATTCACTCTTTTATTGTTAAATCCTAATTTAATCTCATAAAATAAAACTATATTTATGAGTTTCTTCTTTTTCATTTTTTAATTTTTTTGTTCCATAATAGTGCTACAAAATCAATCAGAGGTAAAGTCAATCATAAGTTTTAAATTTCAATAATACAGGCTCAGATTCTAATTTAGAAAAATACAAGGTATTTTTTTAATAAATTTTAAACAACGCAGTAACAATTAAAATACGTGTATGAAAATAAAATACAAGCTCAGAATACTAATTTTGAAAACCACGAAGTATTTTTAAATAAATGTGGAACAACAAAGTATCAATTAAATCATTACATGTATCAACATGAAAAAATAAAAATAAAAAATAAAAAATAAAAAAAAACGTAAGCTCATAAGTCAATTCCGTCTCAAAAAGGTAGTATTATCATGTGGTTGAAAAAGCGTTGCCGTGGATATTTTATGTTAGTTGGCTGGTGCAACAAGACTTTGATAAAAGCCAAAGTCATCAAGTCGATGATCAGAAATACGGGGTCTTTGAAGAGCTTCTAGATGATGGGACAACCTGTATGTTTGATCTGGAAGAATACTGCATTTTTTTTTAAGAAAAAAGAAAACGTTTCCAAGGGGAAAAAAAAAGCAACCAAACAAAAAAAAAAAAGGGAATTTTATAGTGTAAAGACTATCTTACTCCACCGGTCGAGCATGATAATTAAGCTATCAGATTTATTTTTTAACGCTCTAATCTGCAACTAAAAACAATTCTAATAACGAACACCATAAATTCTTAAAATAAACAATCACAAATCAAACTGTTAAAAAGTTAGTCCAATGGCTAAAACATGTCACGCCCCCAAAATATATGAGGTGACATAGCAGGTTAATTAAGTTAATTAAGTGAAGTTTAATTAAAACATAAGTTTAAGAATTTTTTTGATTATGAAAAGGTGAAAATTTTTAAAACCCTTTTTAAACAAACATCTTTAACAATTAAACAAAAGTATCAAACAAAATCAGATAAAATAACAAAAAATGAGAAAACACGTGTTGAGTCCCACTGACTCATAACTTGCGTACACACATAGTATCGGTAATATTTAAATTACAGCTACAGTCTAAAATAGAAAGAGGAGTTAAAATAATACATGCCTTGATTAATTGTACAACAACCTACCCAGGTCTTTTATTGGTCACAAGTCCGATTTGCGGACTCTTCGTCAATCCTAAGCCAAATACCATCTAGGGAAAAAAGGGTTTTAAAAACAAATAAGATGTGAGCAAAAAGGCTCAATAGGACTATGGTTTAAAAACAGATAAACAATTTGAATATGAAATTTACCTTTCAAAGAAATAATCAAAAAACAGAGTTAAATAAATAAGTAAATTCATTTAAACAAGTATTAACAAAAACTGTTCATCTAGAAAATACCTTTTTATCTTTTTCTGGACAAACTATATTATCTTTAATACATCTCTTTGTTCTAACATGTTTTAATTAATAATACTGTCAAAACCACCATATTACCTTCCTAAGAAAATCATTCAACAACATTCTCTAACATTGATTTTTAAACCATTTTTTTATACATTTAAATTAACTTAGGAAAGTTAAAGGACATTACTAATTTACACAGTCGTTAAGTTCATATATTAGCTGAAACTTTTGAGCACGGCATTTTAAATCTATAAATACAGACAAGTTTTTAATGGTTAAATAGACTGGTGATTACCGACCAAATTAATAATAATAATAATGCGTATCATAATAAATTGATGACGTGATCGGCTAACCTTAAGCATTGATTTTTTTTTTTTCTTCTTTCGGATGTGGGCAATTAAGTGGAATAAAAAATCCAACCCTTTTATTTGAGTCCCTGTCCATCCAACGAAATGGCGACACATTGATCAAAATTTTTGAACAAACCTTAATATAAAATTGATAATAGTGTTTCCCATTAACAGGCATGAATCTGATTGCAATTTTTGTGACTTTGACATTCTTCTTCCCTTTTCTTTTTAGGACTTTCCACGTCTTTTTCGTGAACTATTCTCTCTTGCGTTTCTTATTCATTACAATAAAATTGAGGGTTTGAGCTTGAGAATGTAAAAATCATACCATCAAACTATAAACTTCTCCTATTTTGATCTTTTTATTACTAAATCCGTTAAATATTGATAAAATTGAACTAATAATTTCACTTTTAACCCTTAAACATTACAATTTAACATATTTTGATTTTTCCCGATCTTAAATAATAACAATAACTTTTTTAAACTACAAAACTTGTCATATTTTAACGCTTCGGATTAAGCCACATATGTATATGATGGACTTATGCTTCTATAAATTGGGATCCACAAGATTCGTAATTCACATGAATTGAAGACTAGACCGCTTTAGTTTCAGCGGAAAGGTAAAATGGGTTCTGCTGAGCATTATAATGAAGTGACGAGCTCTGGTGAGCTGCTTCAAGCCTTTTCTCTTTTGTGGAATTCCTCAGTAAGTTACATAACGTCCATGTCACTAAAGTGTGCCATTGAATTAGGCATCCCCGATATCATCCATAACCACGGCCAACCGGCTATTCCCTTCTCAAAACTCATTGAAAAACTTCCAATCCACCCTTCCAAAACTCATTGCATTTACCGCCTTATGCGGCTCCTCGTCCACTCTGGCTTCTTCACAAGCCAAAAGGCCAATGAAATTGAACAACAAGAAGAAGACGCATACTCTCTCACAAATGCTTCTCGCCTTCTCTTAACTGACGCACCGGCCGACATGAAAGCAAAAGCGTTTTACCTCAACCACCTTCTTCCTCAGTTAGTGGACTTGTTTCATTCCCTGAGTACTTGGCTTAAGAAAAGTGATCCCTCTGTATGTGAGACCGTATATGGGGTGACCTTGTGGGATAAGCTAGGTCATGATCCAAGCCTTAATAACATCTTTAACGAGGCAATGGCTTGCGAATCCGGGCTAATATCCAAGGTCATCCTAAATTCAGAATATAAAAAAATGTTCGAGGGTTTGAAGTCCTTGGTCGATGTTGGAGGCGGCTCTGGAACTATGGCTAAAGCCATAGCCAACACTTTCCCACACATGGAATGCTTTGTGTTTGATCTCCCACATGTTGTTTCTAACTTGCAGGGAACTGACAACTTGGGTTTTATCGGAGGAAACGTGTTTTCCGACGCAATACCTCCTGCAGATGCAATTTTACTCAAGGTACATATAAATATATATATATATATATTGTAACGTTTTACTACTTAAATTTGTATTATAGGAAGTTATTTTCTATCTTTAATCTAGATAGTATTGAGTAAGGATTGTGTTAATAAAATAGTTGTCTAACCTCTTTGCACTAATATGAGATTCTAGATGATTCTGCATGACTGGAGTGATGAGGATAGTATCAAAATATTGAAGAAATGCAGAGAAGCGATTTTGAGCAACGGCAAGGGAGGAAAAGTTATTGTCATTGACAGTATAATTGGCAATGAAGAGACCGAGGAGTTAACTGAATTAAAACTCTGCAATGACGTGCTAATGATGACCCTCTCCGGAAAAGAGCGCAGCCTACTGGAATGGGAGAAGCTCATCTTAGCTGCTAAATTTAGTCACTATAAAACTACTCCAATATTGGGTTCAGTGACCTCTATCATTGAGATTTACCCTTGAAACTTTTCTCGGTACCAGATGGTGATCTTAGATACTTCTGTATGTTATGTAATATGTAGAGAAAAATATGGATATGTATTGTTAAAAATAATAGCAGCCGTCTTTTTTTTTTTTTTTTGTTAGAATAATTGCTGCCGTATTTATAAATGTATCCTGTGGTTTCTATTTCTAGCTGCACCTTGTAATCTTGCCTATTCTAATAAACAAGGTTGCTTTAATGTTGCCAATGCATGTTTGAATGCCTTCATAAAATGTATGATGTAAGTGGATTTATCAAACCATTAAGTAACTGTAATACCCAAAATTTAATTAAGCAATATTAGTAAGTGAAATAGTAAATTAGTATGCCATGACGTAATTTGAACATAATTTAATTATTTTATAACATTTTCAAATTAAAGTTACTTTTAATCATTTTAACTACTTTTAATTATTTTCATTTGTCATCTTGGATTTTTTTTTTTAACAAAACAATTTGTTAAGTGTTCAATATGTCCCTTTAAAAAAATCATGTGTTGGTACATAGTTTTTACTCCGCAAAACCACCTTTTCCTCTATTTATTCTTCTCCCCTCCTCCTCTTCTTCACTCACTCTCTCTCTCTCTTTCTGTCTCTCTGTGTGTTTCACTCTCTCTTTCTCTCTCTTTGATTCAAAATTTTGAAACTCAAGCTTCGATTCTTAGCTGGATTGGAGATTTAGGAACGTGACTAAGCTTCCACAAATTCAATTTCAAGCTTGGATTTAAGATTAGTTTAACTTTTTTTGAAAAATTTCAAATTTGGTCTTAAACTTTGATTTCTCTTTGAATGTGCAAATTTGAGTTTGATTTAGCTTAGGAAACCTTGAATCTAAGTTAGTGGAACTCAAATTGGAACCCAAATTATCTAGAATCTAAGTTTGATTTGATGAAAATTTGATTGAATCAAGTTTTTTCCCTTTTTTTTCTTTTTTCCCCCATTTTTGGATTTCTTTGAAATTTCCTATATAAATCTTGTTTAAATGTGTTTAAAAGTATTTTAGTATGATTTTCTATCATCTAAGAACATTATCCAAGCCTAAAAACTAAGAAAACAAGTTTAAAATGGAATTTTGGATTTGGGGAGGCCAAGACTTGTAGTCTCAAGTCTTCAAATTTTTCCAGTTTGGCAGGCCGATCTTGAACATCGACAGGCCAGACTCATGAGTTTAGCATTCCAGGTTCGTATCATCGGCAGGCCAAACCTAGGAAAGTTCGGTAGGCCGACTGGCCACTAGAAAAAATGGCTTTTTTTCACCTGTTTTCACTGTTTTAAACTCAGATTGTGAATTTAAACCTTATAGTATGATTTTACAGACATAAATGGCATACTAAGACACCATGAGATAGCATAGTACTATAGAATACTCTGAGTTAGATATTGATAAGCTTAGTCTACTTTTTAGGTTGATCGTAATTCCATAGAGCTAACGTATAATGGGTCGGCACTGTTGCATTGGGTCACGATGCCGAGTATCGAAGTAAGACTTCTACGCTCTTTCTTGGTAGCTAGGTTTTTAATAATTTTGGTCTCAAAAGATTCTTTCAAATTGTTATCTATAGATGACACAATGTTTTAAATGTTTTCAAAAAGTGGCCTTTGGCCACAAAATAACTTCTTACAAAATGATTTCTTTCAAATGAGTTTCAAGAAAATAATTGAGATGAATTTCTTAGTAACTTTCTTTACTTGCTAAAGAATGAATGATCATAATGAATCAAATAATAAACGTAATAAGGATATTTGGTAAATGAGACATGATAATAATATGACACTAGATGTGTCGGCTAGTACCATCCGGAATGATAAAAAGAGCATGATGCCATATATAGAGATCGGGTCGTAGGGAGCGCGACCTTAGGGGCAGGTCTCAAAACCCAGCTGGGCCATTATAGTGGTGATACTATGGCTTTACTAGAGAACAAATAACAAAAAAATAATTCCAAATGAATAGGGATTCTAAAGGTAAGGATGAATTTAAATACGTTTTATTTATCTTTTTGAGATTTTGTGAATTATTTTCAAATATAAGAATTTATGTTTAGAAATAATGTTTTCTAAACCTAGTCCTACTGAACCTTCCGCTCACATTTCTTTGTTCGTTTTAAAAACTTTCTCTTAGGTGGATTGCAGCTTAGGATTGATAGGGAGGCGACAGGACAAACACTTGAGTTATAGTAATTTTCTTTTGGTTATTTCCGTACTTAAATCAAGGCATGTATTATTTAAATTTTTATCTTTCATATTGGACTGTGATTGTACTATTCTATTGTCGATATCTTGTATGCGCACTAAGGTGGGTCCGATGGGGACCGGCTCTCCTTTATTTGTCTTTATTATTTTATTTCATAATTAACTGTTTTAAAATAACAGTAATTATGTTAAAGAGTTTTTGACCTATCACGTATTTCAAAATAACCCAAAAATTTTAACTGGTGATTTTCATCAAAAATTTTGGTTTAATTAACTTAATTAATCCATCACGTAACTACCTGTACTTTTGGGCGTGACAGTAATGTAATGAGAAACTTAGTAGGTTTAGAAAGAAAAATAAACAAATAAATAAATATTATGTTTTTGATATCTTTCTAGTGTTTATGTTAAAGTATGGTGATCCGAATTTTATTTAGCCGAGCCCAAAAAATTCACGGTGCAACGTTTTATGATGAAATTATAATCATAGGAATTTTTTGGGGGTTTGTGATGGAAGCGCAAGGATCGAGCCTAGGGTTATGCTCCTATATATGTATTATTTGGACTTCTCTTCTGTACCAATTTTCAAAATATGGTGAATTTGCTTATCCTCCGCTTGTAGTTTTTTTCCTGTCTAGGGTTTTCTATGTAAATCTATGTGTTCTTTATTTCTTGTTTTCTACTACTTATGTTCATCTATTTTCTATCAGTTTACGTGTCTTTGAGATGGTGTTATAAAAAAAATCTAATTTTTTTAATATTTACTAAAAATAAAGAATGACAATCTTATGAACGTATCATTTAAGAAATAAAACCTCATTAATGTTTCAGTAAATGTTCTTTTACACAATCAAATAATCATTTGATTATAGCATACACAAAATGCATTAACGGTAACAAGTAAATTTGACCTTTATTCTCTTCAATAAAGAAACAAATACAAGGGTATACGAAGATTCACCTTCTTTTTTCTCTTTTCCTACGTTGTGTAGGGCTTGTAACGTCCGCCGTTTTCTTCTATGGACACTTATATTAATTTAACGTTAGAATGTGATGTTTTAGTGCTATTATTATTTATGTTAAGTAAATTAACTTTTTATTAAGAAATGTCATCGGTGACGGCATATGGGATCGATGTGCTCGGGAGATTCATGTCAAAAATGATGATAAGTTTAAAGTAATTTTTTTCTAAAAGAGTTTTCAACTTGCCCTAAATTTATAATTTTTTTATGCTCTAGGGTTATGTATGCCTACAGTTATTTTCTTGATGATGACATGAATGTTGTTGCATATTTCCTTATTTTTATAACATTTATGATGCTATGATAATTACATATGTAGTATTTTTATTATAATGGCATTAAGTAATTGGATAATATAAAATGTCTAAGAGAATAATGTGAAAATTAATATTTTTAGGTTATGGAAGTAATTAGTTTTGTTACATATAAGTAATTATATATTATAATTATTTTATATTATATTATAATATTATATTATATTATAATTTTGTATATATATTAATATAACTTATGTATATAAGAAAAGAAGAAGAAACGGCAGATTGCTGTGAGAAAAAAAAAAAAGAAAAAAAAAGGGAAATTGAATTAGATTAGGATTAGGATTTTCTACACTTGTCTAATCCCTTCTCTCTCATAAACCTATAAATATATCTTTAAGCCACCAAAGCCTTCATTCTCTAAATTTCTAGCCAAAGAGAATTCTCTCTCTCCTTTATTTTTCTGCAAACAATTGAAGGAAATATTGGGTTTTCATTTAGATAATTCAAAAGAATTAAGAAGAATCGTTTTGGAGGTAAGAAACTCATTCTAAACTATTGCTGAAATTTTGTTTTCTTTGTGATCCGACCCTTATAACTTTGTCTACGAATTTCCGTTTGCTCTGAAATTTTAGTATGATGTTTATGTATGTGTTATGTGATATTCCTCAAAGTTTCACTTTATTTGGAATTTTCTATGCTGAGATATTAAATTTTCTTTCTCTGCCACTCATGACCAAACTATTGCTGATTGGTATTTTACACAAAAGTATAGTCCATGTTTAAGGGGAAAACGACATTTGATTTGAACGAAATTTTACAGAGATATTCATGCATATGTTAAGTTATGATCTGGAAAATTTGTGGTTATTTGATGAATATTTTATGAGTTCTTGAATTTTCTTTAAGATAGGTTTTATGGCTG
>CAMOHE010044388.1:0-21992 GCA_946598075.1 Artocarpus hirsutus | reverse complement strand
AACCCCCCCCCCCCACAAAACAAACACAAAAAAAAAAAAAAAAAAAAAACCAAAGATTAAAACTTAAAAAAGAATAGGCCCAGAACATAAAATGGGCAAAAACATGGTTAAAAATTAAGACCAACATGTATGAAGGCATGGAGCTAAGGCTGTAGCTTCGTGAAAAGGCTCATGGCAAAGAGGGCACGTCAAACATCCTTCTAGAGTCTCTCTGCTGGCGCTAATTTCGTCATCCGCCATCTCTTCTCTCCTTTTCAAATCAACATTTCAACTTTTGCTCCTTCTTCTCTCTTTTTTTTTTTTTTTTTTGGTGTTTTTTCGGCCGAATTTGAAAAAAGGGCCAAAAAAAAATTAAAATTAGGTAAATGACTTTTTTTTCACCAAAAAATATGCTTTTTTGAGTAGGTAAACTACATAGTTTTTTTTCAGAAAAATAAAGAAAATAACTGTAGCAAGGTAAAGAACCTCAACAGGTTGAAAAGAAAAAAAACTGGAACCGTTTTCATGTACAAAAAGCCTTTTTTTTGTGCCAAAAACTGACCCAAAAAAAAGGTCATTGACCAAAACAAGTTTTTTAAAAAAGTCATTTTTAAAAATCTTCTGTTTTTTCCTGGACGTCGGGAAGGAAAGATATTTATATACACGTATAATTGTGCTAGCAAGCAAAACACAAGTCGATATGTGTCACGCCTTGAAGTACAGGAGATGACGTTGAGGGTTGATTAAGTTAATTAAGTAGAAATTTAGTTGAAACAAGAGTTTAAGAATTTAGAAATTATTTAAGAAAATATGAATTTTTTTAAAAAAAAATCTTTTTAAAGCGAGCAATTATAGTAGTTAAACAAGTAAAAATAACAATATAAACATTAAGGAAATAAATATAAAGAAAACAGATGAAATGAGAATGGGTCCCACTGACCCATATTTGTGTACACACATAGTACTGACAATATTAATTTACAACCACAGTCCAAAATAAAGAAAAGAAAATTAAGGTTACACATGTCTTGATTTTATAATTTAAATAACCTACTGGGTTCACCTACTGCTTCAATGTCTTATCCGTGGACTTTTCTTCGATCCTAAGCTGATACCCATCTAGAGGGGAAAGATTTTAAAACAAATAAAAAGTGAGCAAAAGGCTCAGTAGGACTAAATTTTAAAACATTTAATTTTAAAGAAAATTTCATTATTCAAATAAATATATAGAAAACGAACTAGAACAAACAAATAAATAAATGAAAATTTACTAAAAGTTTACCCTACCAAAACAGTTTATTGGTTGACCAGAAAGAATATTATTTTCTTTTCCTAAGCAAACCATATAAGTAACACCACTGTAGTGGCCCAGCTGGGTTTCAGGATCTACCCCCAAGGTCGCACTCTACACGACCCGATCTCTAATATGGCGACATGCCCTTTTACATATTTTCCATAATTATTAAAAATCTCTTTTTATCAAGTATTGTTATTTATATTCATTATAAGATTTATTATGAAAATCACCTCAAACTATATTTGTAAGGACAATCAATTAAAAATCTATTTTTTTATCAATCATTGAAAACATTTTGAGGAAAATCCTTTTTGGGGCCAAAATCATTTAAAACTAGGTTACCAAAGGAAAGGGTAGAAGTCTTACCTCGATACTCGTGCTGGTGTTTTACACCAAAATCTTGATCCTCTATACGTTAGCTCCGTTGATCCATGAACTACCTTAAGTATACAATAACTAAGTCTATCAGTATCTAACTTAAGATATCCTATGTTATTTAATTATCTCATGGTGTCCTAGTGTGCCATTTGTATTTATAAAATCATTTTATAAGATTGGAATCTTAATCGAGGTCCAAAATAACAAAAAGGGTTAAAAATAATAAAATTTCACTATGTCTGGTCTGCCTGCCAGTCGCCCTAGTTCGGCCGGTCGAACTTTTCCAGGTTCAGCCTACCGAATGGATGAATCTGGCATGTTGAACCCTTTGAATCCAGCCTAACGAACATGAAGTTCAGTCTGCCGATCTCAAAAAATTCTAAAATTTTTCAGGTACGGGTTCTCGACCTCCCGAGTCCAATTCTTCATTTCAACTTGTTTTTCTCAATTCTCAGGCATGAAAATCATATCTAGATGATAGAAAAACATTATAAAACACTTTGGAACCAATTTAAATAAGATTTGCATAAAGATTTTGAAAAATCCCAAAATTGAGGAAAAATAGAGAAAATAGAAAATCGTAATTTAAATCCGTTTTTGATCAAACAAAGTTTAGATTCTAGTCATTCTAAGTTCCTCTAACCTAGATTGATAATTTTCTAAGCTTAGGAAAGCTTAAATTTCAAAATACTAAGAAATTTGAAAAACTTAGAAAAGTTTAGGAATTTCGAAACTAACCTCGAATCAAAGCTTTAAATCGTAGTTGTGGTCGCTACATCTCATTCCCGAGCCTTCAATTCACTAACCTGAAGCTTATAATTGATTTTTGTTTCAAAACTTTTAAGAGAGAAATAAGAGAGAGTGAGAGACCGAGAGAGAGAAAGGGAGAGGATGAGGGAGAGCGAGAATGAGGGAAAGAAAGAGGGAGAGAGAGGTTTTATAAAAGAAAATGGGATGCAGTTTTTAAACAATACCACGTCCCGCACGTGGTTTTTTCAAAGTGGAACGTGTTGATCATTTGATAAATTATTTTGTTTCAAAATTTAAAATAGCAATTAAAAATAATTAAGAGTAATTAAAAATTATTAAAATAATAAAAAATAACATAAATTTAAAAACTTCACAAAATGATCAAATTAAGTTTAAAATATTCATTATGGCGCACTAATCTACCATTTAACATTCTAATAACACTTAATTAATTTTTGGGCGTTACAATATATCCATGCATAGTCGGTCTGAATCAGATAGAACTGATTTAGAACAACCCGTGTATGGTCGATGGCCAGACCTGCCTTGCGTCGTCTTATGTATTTCATTTTTTATTATTATCATGGATAAATTCTATTTTGGATAAATTTAATTTTTACCCCTAATTTTAATTAGTTTGTCACTTTGCCTCCTAAGTTTAAAAATTGATATGTACCTCTTTTAAACTTTAAAACGTTAGTAAAAATACTACTTGAACTTTAAAATGTTAATTAAAATTCCCCTTTTTGTGAAAAAATAGAATACTATTGTAGCTAAAAACTATCAAATACTTTAATAAAAATGCAGTACAATTTGAGTACCAAACAAAAAAGTGTATTAGTAAAAAAAAAAAAAAAAAACGCATCACAAGCTAAAAAAAAGTACATCTATTTGGCATAAAGAATAAAAAATAAAAAAATACAAAAACAAGTGGAAGATTATATATATAAATATATATATTAGGCCTATTATGTAATATAACAAATATGAGCATGAAAAATGCATGTATCAGTCAAAAATCACACAATTTTCAAAACAAAAGTTAAAAATATAGGGAAATAAAAAAATTTTATTTTTGATATTTTTAACTTTTATCATAAAGTATAATAGATTTCCCAACACTCATCGTCCTCCTCTTATTATTGTCTTTTTTTTTTCTCTTTTAAATGCAAGATTTTTAAAATAAAGTTTAAAAAAGTCGGGAAATAGAAGAAGATTTAAAAAAATACAAGATTTATTGACGTTTATCGTCCTCTTATAATTGTCCCAGTCCCCCCGAAGACTATCACAGATATTTTAAAAAAGGAACTTATAAATATAAAATGTTTTAATAAAGATCTAGGTTCATTTCTTTACCGAACTATATCTAATTTGGTAACATGATAAAATAAATAAAAGAAAAGAAAAATGAGTTAAATTAAAAGAATATGCAAGCAAAATATATATATCCGTATAACATTTATATTTATTTCAAACATGTGTGTATATGCATGGGCCCATATAGAATACTTTTAACAAAAATAGGCGTTAAACAATACAAAAATAGGCGCACTGATCAATAATTCTCACATTTGCCTGAGCTCCTGTCCTCGTGTTTGTCACCTTCATAATACACACACAAACATATGTATAAATGTAAATCAACATGAAAACAAGTTAAAGAGTCTTACATATTTTTTTTTTTTTTTTAAGTTTAGTCTTATATTTGGAAGCAAATATTTGCATTTTCCTTTAAGGGATCGGAAATATGTTATGTAGATAATCGTTGCTTTTTTAGATATTGACACACAGTAAAATAAAAGTACATGTTTGGTGAGTCAGAATTGTCTATTATCAGCCAGTGCAACTGGTAAGGAACAAGTAGAGCCCTAATATTGATTTGAAGAAAGTGAAGAAAAGTGATCACTTACATTTAACAAAGGGCTAATTTCTTCAATTGAATAAATGAGAAAATAAAGACTGAATTCTAAAGAAAAGTGACAGAGGCAATATGGGCAAATAATAATTTAGTATTCAATTGCTAAGTTACGTCTAGTGCGTGGTGATTATGAAGTTGGCTTCACTCTTGGCCATTATCATCCAACGACTACATTTCCAAGTGCGACTTTGTTGCATGTACTATGTAGAAATCAACAAATAATTACAAAAGGGATTCACATTTTGAAAGGGAAAGTTAATAATGAAAAAAATATTGGTCATGGATATATCAAATATTACAATATTATCTAACTTTTTCTATCCAAAATTTAACCTAATGTAACTGAGAGACTAAATTTGATGCAAAAAAAAAAAGTTGATGGGTTAAATTAAATTACTTTTGAAAACAGAGACTAATTTTAGAAAGAGAAAAAAGTTCAGAGACCTTTCAAATAAATTCAAAAAAAAAGAAGGGAAATATTACATTGCATATGCTAGTGATTAGAAAACAAAAATATTACATTCAAAAGTATGACGAGTAATTAATATAAGAAAATTTCGGAGGAGATAAATTGAAGCCAAGAAGATCAACCAGACAAATAGAGAGAGGAGAAAAAAAAATAAAAACATCAAAATGAACGTGAAAAAGCTCCTGAGAGACGATAATCTTTCAAAACCGAAATAATGAAGTTGGAAACTTAACAGCCTTTCGCCAATAGAACAAAATTTCCACGATGTGCTTGGCCGAGAAGATTTATAAAGGCTTGCCAGGTAGGTATTAAAACCATTCATTATGATGAATATATATACACAATATAGAGGGTTCATAAATAAGATATTTTTTTCTACAAAAAAAAAAAAAAAAGTTTCTTCGCCTCCAAGAAAAAAAAAAGAAGTTTTCTGACCTCCTAAAATAAAGGACAAGTTTAAAATGCAAACTATTTACGCATTAATGGATAGAGATAAACTTTCCAAAAAAACTTAAAAAAGGGAAAAAGTAGTCGTTAACTTTTTCTACAAGGTATATAAGCAAATTAAAGTACAGCCAGCAAGGTAGTATACAGCTCCTTCTTTTTGGGAGTCAAAAAGCATTTATTTTCCTTTTTTAGCTGTCTGTCGCTTTAACGACATCTTATTTTGTTTATGTTCCTTTTTACACGATATTGGTCGCTTGAACGACATCGTATTTTGTCTTGGGAAACTTTTTGCCATTTCGGTGCAAGAACGACAAGTTCTTTGTCTTTATAATAATTGGCGTCGTTAATGAACGTCATACGGTTTCAAAAATTAGTTTCCTAAGATAATATCCAAAAATTAAGGCTAATTTTTCTCTAAAAAAATAGGGAATGATTTGAAATTTACTCTTTCTTTTGACATCCGAAAAGCTTTTTTTTATTTTTTTGTGTTTCCTTCTTAAAAGAGATCTGTAATGTAAAATATTCTGGTCGCTTAAACGACAGAAAGTTTTCTGTCATTTCAACGCAAGGGCGACAAGTCGTTTATCTTTGAACATTGATGTCGTTGGTAAATGTTGTGAAAGCCTTCTTCTCTCACCTCCACCACGGTGTCTCTGCCAGACTTTTCACTTCTTCCAACTAAAATGTTCCCAACGCCATAAAATAAAATCAAACAATCAAAGACATTGCCACATAGATTGAGTATTAATGATTACGTGTCGTTTTTTTTTTTTTCCTTATGAGGGAATACTTAGTTTTGGTTTAGGTTGGTAAGTTGGTTAACTTTAAGTATTAGTTATAGTGTTAAAGCTTTCATATAGTATAATGAAAAGCAAAAATTTATTATAGTATAAAACTCTCATATGCTATAGTGTCTAAGTTTTATCTGTAAGTTATAATTTTGTTTTCAAACACTCTCGAAAATTTTATGTCTGCTGGTGTTCATATTTACAGTACTTTTTTGTTTTTGGAAGAACGCTACAACCTGTACTAGTATTTTAACGACATGTTGTTCATGAGGTAAAACTATGTCTTTGTCTTTAAAGGGCATGTCATTTGTCAAAATCTCCTAATATTGCCTAAATATCACATTTGTCCTTTCATTACAAAAACGTTAAAAACACCTTTTATGTTTTAAAATTATATTTAAAATACCTAATGAAACAATTAAACTTTTTAAGAAACTAAAATTACCTTTCCTAACCTTTACTAAATATAATTTGAAACATTATAAAACCAAAACATTCAATAAAATCAAACTTGAAAAGTTATGAACTCTCAAAATAATTGAAATTATTTGAAATATTTATTTGAACACTTTAAATTGCCTTTTATTTAAATTATTAGTTAAGTTGTTTTAATATCATATTTAGTATAGATTAGAAAGGGTAATCTTGAACTTTTCAAAAGTTTAATTATTGCTTGGAACATTTGGAGCATGATCTTATAAAACATTGGTGTTTTAAGTATTTATATAATAAGAGGACAAAAGTGATATTTAAACAAAACATAGAGGGTCTTTTGGGTATTCTTTGACACTTTTTCCTGTCATTTTTCTTTTTCTTTGAATGAATTTGTCCCTGTCTCCTTGAGCTGTGAAGTAGGACTTTTTTTTAAAAAAAAAAAAAACTGACTAAAAAACCCAAAAAAAAAATCAGTTTAAAGTAGGGGTGGTAATAATCGTGTTCGTGTCGTGTTTGTGTCGACACGTTTACAGCACGACACATTTAGCCCGAATATGAAAACGACACAATTAATAAACGTGCCAGAAATACAAACACAAACACAACACGCCTATGGCATGCGTAATACGGCACGATACGATTAACACGATTATTAAACATGTCATGACGGGTTGACACGATAACAACATGCATATGACACGTTTATGACTAAATTAACTAAAAATTAAAAAAAAACCTAATAAAGAAAATTAACAAAAACACAATATCTAATTAATATTAACCTACTATAAATATTTCAAATATTTTTATTTTTAAGTTTAATATAAATGGGCGGGTCGTGTCGTGTCGTGTTAACACGTTTACGGCCCTTTTAATTAAACGCGTTAAGGCATGTTTAGCGTGTTAGCATGAATCCAGCCCGTTTATTTTTGTGTTATTCGTGCCAACCCATTTATAGCACAATTAATAAACGTGCGGTCTAAACCCGTTGATCTCGTGTCGTTTTCGTATCATATCATCGTGCCGTGTCCGAATTGCCGGCCCTAGTTTAAAGGTAAACATCGACACCCATAAGTTTTTGGTGATCTTCATAAGCCATTTTTTTTGGTCGGTTGATAAGACTGACCCTCCCAAATTCAAAACCTATATTGTATAATTACATTTACATTTAATATAACAAAATAATAAAACTTCTAAATTAAAAATTAAAAACTAAAATTTTTGAATTTAATTGAGTCTTTATTATTAGATTATTTCACTTATTTATTATTGTTGTTATTTAAGCGACAAATCGCCAATATAACAAAATTTCCACGACGTGTTTGGCCTGGGAGATTCATAAAGTCATAGCTAGGTAGATATTAAAACCATTCATTATAATGAGTATATATACACATTATGGAAAGTTAAAAAATAAGTTAATTCTTTTCTACCAAAAAAAAAAATAGTTTCTTCACCTCCAAAAAAAAAAAGTAACTTTCCATTTTTTTTAAAGGAAAAAAAAATCTGAAAGATAGTTTTCTTTTAACTTTCTCGGCAGGGTATATTGCGAATTACAGTACAGCCCAGCCAGTAAGTATACAGCTCCTTTTTTTTTGGAAAATTACGGCTTCTTTTTTGAATTCAAAAAGCATTTATTTTCCTTTTTAAACATCTTATTTTGTCTTCGAAAACTTTTTGTCATTTCTTTAAATAAAAAAAAAACTTTGCCATTTCGGTACAAGAACCACAAGTTGTTTGTCTTTAATAATTGGTGTTGTTAATGAACGTCATAAGGTTTCAAATAATAAGTAGCTTTCTAAGATAATATCCAAATATTAAGGATAATTTTTCTCTAAAAAGATAGGGACTGATTTGCAATTTAATCTCTCTTTTCGTATCCAAAACGTTTTTTTCTTTTCCCTTCTTAAAAGAATTGTCGTAACGTAAAACATTTTGTCGCTTAAACGACAGAAAATTTTCTGTCATTTCAACACAAGAGCAACAATTTGTTTGTCTTAATATGACGTCGTTGGTAAACGTTCTGAAAAACCTTCTTCTCTCACCTCCACCACCGTGTTTCTGCCAGTGAATGTGTTACCAGAGCCATAAAATGAAATCAAAATGAAATTACCACATAAATTGAGTATTAATAATTACATGTCGTTTTTTTTTTTTTTGAGGAACGTGTCGTTTCTATTTTAAGTCTGCTGGCGTTCATGACTTCGTGTTTACAAAACGATATTGAGTCCCTTTTCCGTCTTTAGAAAAATGCCGCAACCTGTTCTAGTAACGAAGCCGGTGTCGTTCATGAGGTAAAAATTTGTCTTCGTTTGTGAAGGACATGTCGTTTGTTAGAATCATTTTAAGAGGACTTTAAACTTTAAAAATGATTCTTTAAACTTGAACACTTTTTTTATTTTGTTATTTTTTCTCTCTCCCTTTGAACGGCTTTGTCCTTGTCTCCTTGAGCTGTGAAGCGGTAGTAAATCACCCAAAAAGTATCAAAAATCAAGAGTAGTAGTAAACTGAAACAAAAATTATAAAAATAATAACAAAAAAAAAAAACCCTTGATTATAACAAGTAACCAAGATTTTTTATTACAGAAAATTAGCATGCTAATTAGCCTAGCGCTGTTTAATCCGGTTGGAGCCAACAATTAAGCAGAATCCACAACCGAAACTCCAAAATCGCCGTCGGAATTCATCACCCTCACTTGCAATCTGCGCAATATTTTTCTTTGCCTTTCCCTCTTGCTCTTTAGATTAGAACCAAGATTTTCGAAAAAGCTGATGAAGAGCCCCAAGCTTAATTAAAGTACTAAAAGTCATCAACCATTGCCTAGAAGTTTTTGCTTGTCCTGGAAGGCACCAAATTTAACACTGCTCTACTATGTTGCTTGAGAGAAAACACATGAATTGCTAATATCTTGTAAAGGTGACCTCTCTAAAGCAACAAGTCTATTGCTATTTGTGTGTGTTTTTCTTCTCCTCACATCATTTGAAGCCTCCTTTTGCTTGCTACCACTACTTTGATCATGATCGCCATGGTGAACATGACGGCAATCCTGATGGCTCTCCTTCAAAAGACAAACCAAAACCCTCTTCTCCATTTCATTCTGTCCATCTACGGAAGTTGGAGGTGAAACTTTGGCCCTCATTTCGTCGGTTTTTTGTTCCTTCTTCAACCATTCGAGCTCCTTTCGAAGGAAGTACATTTGTGCTTCAAGTTGATTCGCTTTGCTTTCCGACGAGATTGCCTTTTGCCTCCATTCTTGAACCTAAAAACAAGAAATGAAAACTCAATTACCAAACAATCTTCAAATGTGTAGGATATGCAATTTTAACATAGACCTTTGGGTGTAAAATCTTACAGAAGAATGCAGTGATTGCTTCTGGAAATCGTAATCAAGGGCTCGATCTTCCCAAAAGTCTCGAGAAGCCTGCAATTCTTCCATTTCTTCCCTTACTTGACCCAACATCTCTTGCATCTGAGACCATTGCTCTGTCTCGGCTCGAACCTGCTCCAGAATTCTTCTCACGATAGCCTTACAACGTCCTGAACACACTTTCTCTTCATTCTGCTGCAGGCAAAATAAAATAAAATAAAATGAAAGATCAACAAAATCATGCATCAAGATTGAGAGACCAAACAAAAGTTGGGACTTTTTTTAAGACTTTTACATTGTGGGGTTCTTGTGTTGGCGATGACTCGGTAATTTCAATTCTCTTAGAAGTTGATGCAGAACTGGCAGCTGAACAATTGGCTGTAGAGAGCATGGACCCACATTCCTCCTTCATTCTCTCTAATAGCATCCCATTTGACAACCCTTCCATTTTCCTTCTCAGAATCTCCACCTGCATTTTTTTTAATTAATTTTCAATTAGACAAACACCCATTTGAAAAGCTATAATGAAGAAAAACTTTTTAGCAATTATTAAGGAAAATGTTAAGACTCCAAATTGGTATTATAGATTAGACTTGTGGTACTTACATTGGAGTCATCACTTGAAAAAAAGCTATCATTGAATCTGGTTTTTGTTTTGATGGAGAAGCTGACCTCAGCCGTCTCTTGGATCTTCTTAACGCAAATCTCATCCGATGTTCCTCGAAACATCTTTAGCTCTCTTTGAAGAAGAGCAGCTTGTTTATCAAAGTTATGACATCTTCTAGCCCTCAAGTTCTTGACTTCCAAGTTCCTTCTCAACTTCTCTAGCTTCTCCGCCAATTGTTGAATCTCTTTTTCCAATTCCACCTTCACATTTTTACCTTCACATGTCTTCCTTCTCTCCTGAAAATTTCAAACACTAGCAATTCAAAATAAAATATCAAAGAAACTATTTCATTGATTAATGTTCAAACCATTGCCATATATACGTGCAACCATTTCTCAACACCTATTATCACTTAAAAAAGGGAGTTTTTTTTAATGTTAAATTCGATCAAAATCACGTCAAAATTTAAAGGTATACCTATAAATTCCTTACATTTTTTTTAATTCCATTCTAGAATTTTCTCAACGATCAAAGAGACCACCATATTTGATTGTTCCAAATACATAACAAACACACTTGTGCTTCTAACTGTATATACACACACACTAAACTCTGTTCATGTTTAGTTCAGAGTTGGGTTTTCCTAAAGATGAAAGCTTTCCATCCATTTTCCCAGGAAACAAACGAGAAATGAAGAGTGTGAGATTAGAAAGACGGAAGTACTAACGTAAACAAGAGAGTGAACAGCAGATTTAAGAGTCCTCTCCAACTTAACTCTGGTCCTCTCGAGCTTCTTAACAGCAATCTCCTTCTCCATTCTCAGCAAATTACACTCCGCCCTCAACATCTCCGCTTGGAATCTCCACTTCTCCTCCTCCACCGCCGCCATTTTAATATCACCACCACCACCACTGACCATCATCCCCTCACTTTCTCTCTCCTCAACTCTCTCTCTTCTCCCCTCATCACCCCCATAGTTGTTTCCCAACACGACAATCGGAACCCTCGCTTTGGCAAACACTCTCTCTTGATCGAACAGAGTCTTCAGCTTCCCCTTCTTGTCTTTCCTGGATTTTCCGGGAAAGTTTGGAGTGGCTTTTCCTGGAAAGTTCTTGTTGTTGCTGACTTTCCGGCGAGGCCTTCGGGGCAGGTGGAGGATTCTCGGCGTCGGAGGCGGCAGTGGGTACTGCCATTTCGGCCTTCTCGCGGCGGCTATTGCTCCGATCGTAACTGACATTTTTGAAAGGGGAAAAAAAAAACAAAAACTTTGAATTTGTTTTGTTTTGTTGGGTTTTGAAATAGGAAAAAAACTAGTGGTTTTGTTGTTGCTGTTTCATGGAGGCAGAGAAGAAAAGCTCTGCATGTTTGGGTCTTTTGTAAGGAACTGACAAAGAAGAGAGAGAGGGAAGGACAGAGACAGAGACATGGACAGAGAGAGAGAGAGCGTGCAACCTCGTTAAGAGCAAGAACAGGGATTTCAAATGAAAGCTGTTTGTGTTGTGTTCTTTTTAATTTCATTTTTAATTTTTTTTGGGGTTATTTATTGCATGAGAATTTGAAAAGGATTTTTGGATTAGTTAAATGGGTTTTTGTGCCTTTGTGTTATGACCGGTGTATCATTTATTGAGCTGGGCATTATCAAATCCCAGTTGGGACCAAAACGAACATAGCAATAAGTATTCGCCGTAGATTTCATTTCATGATCATTGTTATTATTTGATTTTGCATGTCAATCATGTTACATCTAAACAAATAGACGTGGAATTATGTCTATAATCAAAGTAGTAAATCGGCTGAGCAAACCTGTGTCCCAGTCTACTAAAGTAATCATGAAACAGTTCAAACATTAAAAAAAGAGCAAGTACTAGCATATAAACAAATCTAACTCCTATGAAATTATAGACCATAGCCTACATATTTTTCTTTTAGCATATACCCTTTTCATAATTTTTTTAGGGGATACTGTTTTTATAATTAAATAATCAAAGTCTTCACTTCAAATGGCAAAAGCAAAGTCTAGAAGATAAATAATCATATATAAAAATGAATGGGAATACTTTGACATATATAAATAGACCTACCCCTTGTGCAATGAGAAGCAACACAAATATTCACTTATGTTTTTAAATTGATTGCACTAACTCTGTTTTAGGCTTACCAAATGCTTATCCTCTCAAAATTCGTAATAAAACTGGTCAAGAACGTGATTTGTTAGACTATAAGGAAAGCCCCACTAAATATATCCAACAGTTTGACCTTGAACAAACAATATCATACTAAATGGGTTTTCTTTTAAAAAAAAAAATTATAGGATTGTTTGATATTATTTTTAAAATAAGTAAAAGTATTTTTATTTTTTAAAATAAAAATCTTTAAAAAATTATATTAAATGTGTTTTTAAAATTTTTTTCTTAAAAATATATAAAAATATTTTTAAAAATTTTTATAACAAAACCAAAGACCTTTTTACTTTCCTACCAAGTTGTGGGTAAATGTTTAAAGGAAATCACACAAAAAAAGAGAGAGGAGTGTCATTGTCTACTTTGGGTTTCACATCACAAGTCACACCAGCAGGAAATGATTAATCAATGAAGTGGTCCGTGCCGTTGAAGGTGTGTTTGTTTTTGTCTATAATAATAATAATAATAATAATAATAAAGGAGAATTGGGTATTTAGACGGATTTGGGGTGAGTTTCTTCTCTCGCATTTATTTTCTTACCCTGACAAGTGACAACCTCATTCTTCTTCACGTCTCCTTCTGTCTCAGTTCTGCTCTATCTCTCTCTCTCTCTCTAACAGTCGCTGGGATTCTCTCGGTCTTCACGTATTTATTAATTTGAAATAGAAAAAAGGTTTCGTTTTCAAAAAATCTTTTATTGGAAATATTAATACTTTTTTTTTCTTTTTTTTTTCTGGGTTTCATGAGACGACAATGGCCTAGTGGAGTGAGACATGCACCGTGTTGGAAGCAAATCTCTTGTGGGGTCACTTCTATATTCTGACCTAACCGAACTTGAAGCCATTGGCTGGGATTTTTGAAAAAAATTAAAGAAAATTTAAAATTAAGTAAATAATTTTTTTTATTAAATTTTTTTTTAAGCATAGAAATTGTCTCAGTTTTTTTTCAAAAAAAAGAAAAAAATGACTGTATCGAGGAGAGGGACCTACCTAATCATAATGGGAACAAAAAAAAAACTGAAACTGTTTTGATGCCTAAAAAGCTAATTTTTTAATGTCTAAAAACTAAAAACAAAGAGGTCATTGACCGAATAAATTTTTTTAAAAAAGTCATTTTTCAAAAAACTCCCATTGGCTGCATCGCATAAATATTTAAACACCAACCAAACGCTTCTTTGCTATTTGTTGGAAATAAAAAAAATGCCTCCATGAGTTTAAAGGTGGAAAAAAAAGTGGAGAATTATTTGATAAAAAAAAACTACACTGTAACACAAAAATTTTGAATGTTAATTTATTAAGTTTTCATAAAACATCATACCTTAATTTGATATGATTCTAATGAAAATTAACGACAAAATTATTTGGCAGAAATTTAAGAAAAGACTGAAGTTATAAAATTTTATTTGAATAAGTTTGGCAACGAACACAAACAGTTGATTTGTCGTCTGTCGGTGTTATCAAAATTCATGAATGAATTTTAGTTTTAGTCAGACTCTTAACTTCTGAGGCAAAAGTGCATTTCAAACTGAGAGTTACCTTAATAGTTGAACTAATTTGTCGGTTGGTATTAAATTGTTATAATTATTTAAGGTACGTATAAGGGACCAGCCCTTTGATTGTGCTGTTGTTGTACTTCCAAAATTGTGTAAAAGCTCTTTTTTTTTTAAAAAAAAAAAAGAGTAGAAACATTAATTTTTGAAGGTAATTAAACAACAGCCTTTTGTGCTCAATTAGTAGTATGTTTTTTTGGTTTTCTTGTGTTAGATCTGGGAATACATTTTACTTCTTAAGCATTTTTAATCGAACATGTTGGTGATCCCGGTCTATAGTCGAGATTGAGCCAGTAAATGTGTTACGGTGTTTTGCTTCTTATTTAATGTTTGTATTTCTTTAATTTGAAATATAATTTCTATTTTAAAAAAAAAGGAAAAGCTATTTGAAGATTGGGGATCTGAATGTTTTGGTAGGTTTTGAATATTTTGTCTGGTGAGAGAAAAGAAGAAGAAGAAGAAGAGGAAGAAGAAGGAGAAGAAGATACTTAATTTAAGTAGGCATTTAAGCATATGCAAAAATTGAGTATTGATGAAGTAGTACTGTTCCCATCTCTTACTAAATATGGATTAATAAAACACAATTGTGCATGAAACTTTAAATGCTCTTTGCAATTTGAGTCTCGGAATTCCATGATTTTACTGTTGTAGTTGACAAGTTTTCATATTATTAATTTAGACCAACAAAAATGGGCACGAATAATTTTACCGTTGTAAGGTGACAAGTTAGAAATTGGTAATTTAAAAGTCAACAAAATTGATCAACTACCCCAAATTCCAATACTCTAGTACATCTTTTTTTTAATTACTTAATACCATCCTATTAATCTGAACCTACTCATAAAATGAAATTATTATTACTATTTTCATAATCTACAGATAAAATATACTGTATCATGGGACGTAGATGGTATATTTCGGACGTGGAAGAATCCAGGACAAGTCAATGACACAAAAATGAGCAGCATTTATTGGAAAGGAAAGGACAGTTTTGTCGTATATGGCAGATCTTGTGCGTTTGTCCTCTTTAGGTGTTCCTCCGCGTCACTCTCTGTCTCTCTCTCTCTCTCGTTGCAATTCAAAGAGATTTGCATAAGATTTTCGTGTATTTTTAACTAAGAACTCCATGAATGGGATACTTTTTTAAATCATTGTCTTTTGGTCAAAATTACTTTTTTTATAGATTAAACACATGAAAGATAAATATTTTTTGATAGGTAGTTTTTAAAGATGTTTGATAGGATGGTTATAATCGTTAATTAGAGTTGTTTTTATTATAACATGCGAGAGCTTTACATTATAACAATTTTTTATTGTTATTATAGCATGTGAAAACTTTATACTGTCTATAACTGAAAAAGTAGTCCAGACTACTTTCTGTTAAACATCCTATTCGATTTCTACTAATGAAATTGCTGAGATTTTTTGCATTATTTGTCCTAAAACTTGTAATACATCTCAAGAAAGAAAAAAAAAAAGACCAAGAAAATGTGTTTTGTAATACATCTCAAGGAAAAAACATTGGTGGCAGTCTAGTTGAATAGGTTTTCAATTCAAAAAATAAGAAGTGTATATCCAAGGAAAAGAGAATCTTTCCGCATCTAACACAACAGCTATATAATTCAAAGTTTTAAAGACTTGAAACTTGAAGTTTGAACTCAATTATATTCGTCCAACCTATCATTCACCAAAGCTTGTACTGAAGCCTGCAGTTTAGATACATCGGGAACCGGAAAAGGAGGGCGTATATTTTTGCCATTTTCTTGCAAAACTAGAGAAACCATACGTGAGATATGTATTAGTCCATCAAAATTATTTAAACTCCTATCTATGTTTTGGAGCCCTAATAAGTATCTTAAATTAGGCATATGTGATGATATGCATTTGAAAGGATTTGGACAGAATACTGGAAGAATCACAAAGAATCTTTCAAAACTTGATTTAATTTGATAAAAGAGAATGCAAGAGATAAATGAAGAATAAGAGCTCACAAGTTGTTTTACTTATTTATTTTTGTGGTTTTGGAATTATTTTTTTAGCATTTGGTTTGGACTGATACATTCACGTGTAGAAATTTTTTTTTTTTTTTTTTTAAGACTTTGCATTGAAAAGAAAAAAAAAATCCTTGCAATTCATGTAATGTGTCATGTTTGTATCAAGATTAGCCTAGACAAGAACATATGTAATATAATTGATAAACATTAAAATGTATGAAGAACCCAAATACAAACACGAAACATATGTTATATATGTAACATGACACATGAAAAGCAAGTTAAAAAAAAGAAGACTTGTTTATGACCTAATTAGCTTAAATAGTATAAATTGATGATTAAAATTTAAAATGACCCCACTAGCTCATTTGAATAGTAGAAACTGATGGAAGTGTTAAAAGTTAAAATCTTACATAAATTCATTATTGACCAAAGATAAGTAAGCATATAACTCACGTGACGAAGAATAACATAAATTTTTAGATATTTATAGTAATGAACAACCATATAGAAATATATAGACAAAAACATATAATAGCAATAAGTATTAAGACATATAGGCAAACAAGAAAATGTCTTCTTTGAGTTAGAATTCCCAATTGCATCCTAAGTTTCAAGTTCCAATTCCGGATTGGATTGTAAGTTTCAAGTTGCAACTGCCCTCCAATCGTATGCCAAATACCAGTAGCACTACCTGACTCAAGATTTATTTGAAGACCTCTTCTATATCTTCCATATAAAAAAATAATCAACCAGCTATTCAATGGAAGCAAGAATCAATGAAAAAAAAAAATTAAATACCAACCGTAATAATTATCAGATAAACCAATGTCCGCGTTACTTTTTTCGATGTTGGTTCTTTTACATTGTTGTCGTTTTAAGTTCATCGTCGTTTCTCAGGTAATCGTTGTAACTTATTATACCGTTTATAGATTTTGTCACTTTTAGGTTTTGTCATGTTGTTATATTATTGTTGTTTCATTCTTGTATCGATGTTATTAATCTTTTTTGAACTTCATGTCTTTTCTTTTATTTGTTCATGAGTGCTTCCTTCCCAATTTAGGAAGAGAGGGAAAAAAAAATCTGCAGATCAATGTTGAAGTTATATTGGATGTTTGAACTTTTTTACATTGTTGTCGTTCGCCGTTTCTCAGATGATTGTCGTAACTTATTATGTCGTTCATAGACATTAATCGCCACTTTGTTTTATTCTCGTTTCGTTCCTCAGGTTGTTGTTGCAGCGCATCATCTGGTTTTTGTTTTGCCTGTCATTTCTTGATTGTTGTCACTTGCAAGGGTTTTGTCCTTTTATAGTTTACTGTGGTTTATGCTTGTTGTCGTTTTTCAATGGCTATATATTATTGTCGTTTTACAACATTTCCTTCTGTCGTTTTTATTTTACGGGTTCCGTTTTTTATACTCTGATTTTAGTCACAATAAAAATAAATCTTACATTTACAAATAACTCATTAATATAAATTTTAACAAAAAACTAATTAATATAAATCTGTTTTGCTTGACTGTGGCCCACAAGTATAATTTAAGAGAGTATTAAAAACCAAGTTGAAACTTAAACATTGTACTATATAAGAGCTTTATACCGTAACAGTTGAAATTTGATACTTTAAAATGGCAGGGCAATGTCTTGCAGCTGGCGTATTTAACACACAAGGTTGATACGAGCTGTTTTCAGCTAAAAGCTGATAACTTTCTTTTCAACAGCTGAGATTGTTTCATTCCATCCTCTAGTGGCCGAAATTTGGGCTGCATGATACATCCCAAGAATTTTGGTATGTACAGTTTTCACGCAAACAGTCCGCTCATTGCATGTCCTTGTGTGTGCAAATATCCAGTACTATACACGACGATTTCACCAACTTTAAAATGAAATTGGCAGGTGTGCAGATGACAAACCATTTATGCCAGCCTACCAGGTCTCCAAGGAAAAGGCAAAGAGCTTGGGTATTGACTACATTCCATGGAAAACCAGCCTCAAGGAAACTGTGGATGGCTTGAAGGAAAAGCAGTTTGTCAGTTTCTGAAAGGCAATAGTGCCCTCTCAATCTCAATGGCTTTTCCTTGACAAACAAATGGTTATGATTCACGAAACTCTACTCTCTTCTGCTTTTGAGTTGGTGTTTTGTTGGCACAGGGGTCTCCATATCTTAGTCTCTCTCTCTCCAACTTCTTGCTGTGTTTTTCATCTGTGGTTCCGGAACTCTCTAGTTTGCAGTAGTAGAAAAACAGAAAAGGAAGTAATGCCGTTTATGCTAGAATAATGCACAAATGAACAACGTTTTGGTGTGAAATAGTATGTTGCATAACTTATGATAGCCATCCATTTCATTTTTGCGAACGAGGATGACTATTTTTATGTTCACATATGGCTCACCTTTTATTATTGGGATTTTACTATTTTATTGTAGCATTTTGGAACATTTAACCAAACATGCAAGACATTCCTTGATGGAAAAGATCATATCAGTTCAGACTTGTGTGATTGTTATTCTACATTTATTTTCAATTACATTCTTTTGGGCCTTGAGTTTTGAGTTTGGGTTTCGACTCAAACTTCGAATAGGGTTTTGGGTCGGGTTCATAAGAACGGGCTCGAGTTGAGCTCGGCCCTTGTTTCAGCCCAGCTTGGCTTTTTTATGTTAAGAAAATTACATATTATTCTATGCTTTTAAAAAATGTGTTTATTTATGTCACATTTAAAAGAGTTGTACCATATTATCACTTATATTATATGTTTAAGGTGTGTTAAACATATGTTGCATTCATAAAAAATAGTTTCAAAAGACGGAATTAATGAACATTCCCTTGATTAAGTCGTGTTAAATATGTGTAACATTGATTAAAAAAACAGCTTCAAATGATTGCATTTATGAAAAGTCTCTTTTTATTTTTTAGTGAAATTACCGCAGGTAGGGCATCTCTTAATGTAAATATTATATTTTAATTATTTATGGCAATAGGATATTTAGAAAGCATATTTATAAGGAAAATTTACTTTAAATATTCTTTGTAAATAAATCAATTAATGAATTGAAACAATCAATTAATAAGTTGCACAAAATTAAAAGTATGCCCAAATAACAAATCTATCCTTTGAAAAATTAGAACATTTTCAAAGAAGAAAGTATAGGGGAAACCAAAATTAAAAAAAAAAAAAAAAAAAGAGTCAAATTCATCAAAGGTTTTTGAACTTTCTTCTCTTTCTAAAAATGTTTTAACTTAACCCTTGAACTTTTTTTTTGCTCAAATTTAGTCAATTGGTTACCTTCTGTTAAATTTTAAATGAAAAAAGTTAATATATTGACAATTAAGATGAATAAATGTCCTTTGTCATCATTTCTTACATAAAGGGACATTCAAAGTCAAATTCTTTTTATAAAAAGTTCATACATCTAAATTCTTAACTTTTCCATAACCAAGTTTCCCTCCAAAACAAAAAGACTAAAAAAACTATCCATAATTTGGCTTTTTTAAGAACAAAAAGCTTAAAGAACTTATCCATGATAAGATTTATCAAGAAAAAAAAGCACAAAACTATTGCATTTCGGTACAAGAAAAAAACTTTTGTCATTTCGGAACAAGAACCACAAGTTGTTTGTCTTTAATAATTGGTGTTGTTAATAAACGTCATACGGTTTCAAAAAATAAGTAGCTTTCTAATATAATCTCCAAAAATTAAGGATAATTTTTCCCTAAAAAGATAGGGACTAATTTGAAATTTAATCTCTCTTTTCGTATCCAAAACTTTTTTTTTTTTTTTTGGTGTGTGTTTCATTCTTAAAAGAATTGTCGTAATGTAAAACATTCTGGTCGTTTAAACGACAGAAAATTATCTTTCATTTCAACACAAGAGCGACAATTCGTTTGCCTTTAATAAGATGTCGTTGGTAAACGTTGTGAAAACCTTCTTGTCTCACCTCCACCACCGTGTTTCTGTCAGTTAATGCGTTACTAGAACAACAAAATAAAATAAAATAAAATTACCACATAAATTGAGTATTAATAATTACATGTCGTTTCTTTTTTCTTTTTTTTTTGTTGGTGGAACGTGTCGTTTCAATTTTAAGTCTGCTGGCGTTCATGATGTTTGTGACTTCATGTTTACAAAACGACATTATGTCCTTTTTCCGTTTTTGGATGGTAACGAAACCGATGTCATTCATGAGGTAAAAATTTGTCTTCGTTTGTGAAGGACATGTCGTTTGTTAGAATCATTTTAAGAGACTTCAAACTTTGAAAATGATTCTTTAAACTTTTACACCTTTTTTTTATTTTGTTATTTTTTCTCTCTCTTTGAACGGCTTTGTGCTTGTCTCCTTGAGCTGTGAAGCAGTAGTAAATCATCCAAAAAGTCTCAAAAATCAAAAGTAGTAGTAAACTGAAACCAAAATTATAAAAATAATAACAAAACAAAACCCTTGGTTATAACAAGTAGACCAAGATTTTTTATTACAGAAAATTGGCATGTTGGTTATCCTAGCTCTGCTTAATCCGGTTGGAGCCAACAATTAAGCAGAATCCACAACCGAAAAACTCCAAAATCGCCATCGCAATTCATCACCCTCGCTTGCAATCTGCGCAATATTTTGCTTTGCCTTTTCCTCTTGCTCTTGAGATTAGAACCAAGATTTTCGAAAAAGACAATGAAGAGCCCCAAGCCAAATTAAAGTACTAAAAGTCATCAACCATTATTGCCTAGAAGTTTTTGCTTGTCCCGGAAGGCACCAAAGTTAAGACTGCTCTACTATGTTGCTTGAGAGAAACACATGAATTGCTAATATCTTGTAAAGGTGACCTTTCTAAAGCAACAAGTGCATTGCTATTTGTATGTGTTTTTCTTCTTCTCACATCATTTGAAGCCTCCTTTTGCTTGCTACCACAAATTCGATCATGATTGGCATGATGAATGCGACGACAATCCTGATGGTTCTCCTTCAAACGACAAACCAATACTCTTTTCTCTGTTTCATTCTGTCCATCGATGGAAGTTGGAGGTGAAGCTTCGGCCCTCATTTCGTTGGTTTTTTGTTCCTTCTTCAGCCATTCGAGCTCCTTTTGGAGGAAGTACATTTGTGCTTCAAGTTGATTAGCTTTGCTTTCGGACGAGATTGCCTTTTGCCTCCAATCTTGAACCTAAAAACAAGAAATGAAAACTCAATGCCCAGACAATCTTCAGAAATGAAAACTCAATGCCCAGACAATCTTCAAATGTGTAGCATATGGAATTTTAACATAGATCTTTGGGTGTAAAAATCTTACAGAAGAATGCAGTGATTGCTTCTGGAAATCATAATCAAGGGCTCGATCTTCCCAAAAGTCTCGAGAAGCCTGCAATTCTTCCATTTCTTCCCTTACTTGACCCAACATCTCTTGCATCTGAGACCACTGCTCTGTCTCGGCTCGAACCTGCTCCAGAATTCTTCTCACGATAGCCTTACAACGTCCTGAACACACTTTCTCTTCATTCTGCTGCAGGCAAAATAAAAGCGAATAAAATAAAAAATCAACAAAATCATGCATGAAGATTGAGAGACCAAACAAAAATTGGGACTTTTTTTATACTTTTACATTGTGGGGTTCTTGTGTTGGCGATGACTCGGTAATTTCAATTCTCTTAGAAGTTGATGCAGAACTGGCAGCTGAACAATTGGCTGTAGAGAGCATGGACCCACATTCCTCCTTCATTCTCTCTAATAGCATCCCATTTGACAACCCTTCCATTTTCCTTCTCAGAATCTCCACCTGCATTTTTTTTTTATAAATTTTCAATTAGACAAACACCCATTTGAAAAGCTATAATGAAGAAAAACTTTTT
>CAMOHE010044387.1:0-12293 GCA_946598075.1 Artocarpus hirsutus | reverse complement strand
ATATCTTGGAGAAGTGGAAAGCAAACGTTGGTTGCTACTTCCACAATGGAGGCAGAGTTCGTTTCATGTTTTGAGGCTACTTCACATGGTGTATGGTTGAAGAGTTTCATGTCAGGCCTTAGAATTGTAGATTCTATGTCTAGGCCATTAAGAATATATTGTGACAATTCAGCTGCTGTCTTTATGGCTAAGAATAATAAGAGTGGCAGTCGAAGTAAACATATCGACATTAAGTACTTAGCCATAAGGGAACGCATTAAGGAAAATAAAGTGGTCATAGAGCATATAAGAAGTTAATTGATGATCGCAGATCCTTTGACAAAAGGAATGCCACCGAAGTCATTTAAGGATCATGTAGTTCAGATGGGACTTGGTTCTATAATATAATTTCTTTGTACATACAATTTACAGTCTTAATGAAACTCTTATTCAGTTGTGATGTTTTCTCATATTTGATTTGCGTATAAAGTTATTGGAGGAAATTCACATTTAGTAGGACCAAGAATAAACACTGGGTTTATTCATAAAGTTAAGTTACCATATAAGGAATAAAGTTTAGAAAACAATACATGGTAATACATGGAAGATAATACTCACAATTAGAGGAACTATCGCCATGATTCATGTATTTGTTTTCTTAAAGGTTTGGGATTAATGAATATAAGGTTAAATATGGAGGCCAAGTGGGAGAATGTAACCGTTTTTATTTTATTGCAACAGTTTCAAAAATTGAAACCAATTTATTTGTGTAACGGTTTTCATAAATGGTCTCTATTCATTTCCCATCAAACCACATTTAAGTTTATCTGGTAACTGATTTTCTGGATGTTATATAAGTCCTTGATGGGAGGATTTGTAGAGTAGTGAAAAATTCTCAAGTTCATGTCTGTTGAACAAAAGTTTTGGTCCCTATCACCTTTCACTCTCTTCAGTTTATACACCATCATCTGAGTGTTTGAGTGTTAGAAGACTCAAACTACAATCACAAAATTTTTTGTGTCTTCGTCTATACAGTGCAATGGCCGGAGGTACACATCGTTTACACACTTTCGATTTTTGATTTTGTTATGCATATAGTTTTGGCATGTCAAAATATTGTTTTATTGATTTCAGGGATCACATAAACCATGTCCTTTGCCTATCACAACTTAGGTATTTATAGGCAACAAGGTGTGGTTGACAATGCCAACCACTTAGGCAATTCTTAGTCACATCTAACACTACTTGGAGACCTGTCAGCTTGCTTGTGAGGCCACTTGCAGGCTTCCTGAAGTCATGGTCTTCTCAGCCCATCATAGGACACATGTCTGATCACTGATGAAGCCATCTGTTCGAGCATTGGGGTCGTGGGGCACATCTACACGTTGAGGCTACGGGTCATGCACCTCATGCATGCGCATCTTGCGCAGAGTGGTTGGCCAGCTCCCTCCACTAGCAATTGTGGGCTTAACCGTGAGCCCGTTTTGTGCAGAGCGTGCCCCTACCACCAGGCCACGTCCACCTTGTGCTTGCTGGTTGTTAGTGAGTTTTGTTTGCCAGCATGCACTCCCACAAAAATTAGAACTACCAACCGTGCACGCCATGCTTGTGCAATGCCTTGTTGAGACACAACCACCTAATTACACTAGATCCATGTGCTAAGACAAAACCACCCTCAGTCAAGTTTGTCTGAAGTAAGGCCCTCACATGCATCGGAGAAACTTGAGGCCGTGTCTAAACCATACTAGCAAGGCTCGCCCAGCGCTCACCTTGCCACACTCACATGCCCATGCTTGCACTTGTCTTGCCTATCTCATACGCCCATGCCTATGTGCGCGTACACTGCAGTCGTCCGTGCGTGTTGTGCTTGTTGCCTTCCTTGGTGTGTCGAGCCTACCCACCATTTTGGCACGCTGGGCCAACCTGCCCATGCCGCGCAAGGATCAAGCCCTCACGTAGGCAGAACCTGACTTGGCCCACGCCTGAGTGCACACAGGCCATCATGCCACTTCAAGAGGGTCTGATAGGGACTGGATATTTGTACTTATTTTTAGGTCGTCTTTGATTTTTATATGCCATCCCCAATTCACTTACCATATATATTATGGTGGATTAATTACATAATTATATCTTTTAGTTTCAATTATTTTTCAATTTGTTTTATTTTTAGAAACTACAAATGTATCCTTTGAATTTAAAAAAAATTGTTTCAATTTTATTCCTCAAAGATTGTCTGGGTAATATATAAGACAAAAAATACCCTTAATTAGACTATATTTGTATATGAAATATATTTTTCCTCCTGAGAAACTTGTTAAAAATATTTTAACATTTTAAAAGTCCTAAAACTTAAATTCTTTTTTTTTTTAATTTCACGTTTTGTTTTGGGGTTTCTTATGTTTTTAAATCTTTAAAATATTTTCTATATTTGTTTAATGTTGTTTTGTCTAATTTTTTTTTCTATTTATATAGATAAAATTGAAATAAATTTTTAATTTTAAAGAATACCTTTATAGTTTTTAAAAACATAAAGACAAAATGAAAATAGTTAAGCTACAAGGTATAATTATATAATTAATCATTTTATGTTTATATATACAAAATAAAACATATTATTTATATCTTTTAAATATTCAAAATTTCACCTTAGACGATGTTGATTACCAAATAGGTTGAGCATCCCTTCAAAAAAAGAAAAGAAAAAAAACTAAGTTAAGCATCAAACCGGCAATTCTAAAACTTTTATTCTATTCTTATGTTTGGCAATTGAGTTTGAACTCATAAGTTTGAACCCTCTATTGTGTAAAACCATCACATACTATAATGCAAAATAAAAATATGTTATAGTGTAACACTTTCATATTATTTTTTGAATATAAACACATTTGCCAAACACAGTTAAAAGATTAGTGGTATAAAATATGGAAAATATATTACAAACCAAGCGGAGAGAATTAAATGTATTTTTCAATTGTCCCCAGTAGTGGTAACTGCAATACAAGTAAATGACTGTAATTGTGGATGGTCTTATTTTTCCTCCATTCCTCGTAAAAGTGATCATGACGTCGAACATTCTCATAAAATTGTAAATTTTTCATATGTAATTATTATATTTGCGTACTGTACAAAACGGCGTCCATCTTTTATAATTTTCAATCTAATTCCTATCGTCAGAAGGTTGTAATCGTTATGGGAAGGAAATTAGAAATAGTAATATCATTTACTTTCTTTTATGTTTTCATTGTAACCGTTTTTATCTTGTAACAGTTTCTATTTGAAACCAATCAATTCACTTAACGGTTTCATGAATTAATAGCTTCATATTTATGTTTTCATTAAAACCATAATAAGAATTTTGGTAACTGAAATTTTCTGTTACTATATATATGGTTTCCTTGATGGGAGGAAAAAAATATATCAGAATAGAAAAAAAAAAATCACGTTCAATTTTCTGTAAAAGAAAACTTGGTCCCCAAGTCCAGAAAACTCTTTTCAGAAACCAACACCATCAATTGAGTTTTTGAGAGGGCTTGGAAGCACCTAAGAAGTCAGCAATAGTTACAGTTATACAGAGGAGGCAATGGTTAGAGGTGCACAATTTTACATGCTTCCGTTATGTTTTTGTTATGCTTACGGTTTTGGCATATGATAGAATCGGATTTATAACTTACAGTGATATGTCAAAAAGAAACATAATTTTTATATCTTTTAAATACTCGAAATATCACCTTAGATATCTATTTCCAAATAAGTTGAACATCCTTTAAAAAAAAAAAGGAAAAAAAAACTAGGTCGTACATAAAACCGCGGATTTTAAAAATTCGATGTTAAGATTAGTGGTTCCAAAACATGGAAAACATATTAAAAAGCACGTGGCATAGTTGACAGTAATAAATGACATTGTAATAGTCTTATTTTTCCTTCGTCAATTCCCATGGATTTTTTCATAATGTACCAAAACATGTCCATCTTTTCAAATTTCTGATCTTATTTCAAATATCACATAGTTGCAATCTTTTTATGAGACTAAAATTATGGGAAGTTAAAAAATATTAAGGGGATAAAAATGTCATTATACTTGTGATTTTAGATGGATTAATGAGCTTTTAAGATGGAAACTAGTAGACATTTATGACATTTTATGTATGTCAAGTTGGCCCTTGCGGCTAGGGGACTGCATACTTGTTCTTATTATTTAGTCGTCTCTGATTTTCAAATGTCGATCTTTAGTTCACTATCTTATTTTATCTTTCCATATGACAAATTGAAACATACTTCTTTATATATATTTTTATATTATTATTCAAAATATGATCACGTTAGATATCGATTACCAATCAAGGCGAGCAAACCTCACAAAAATAAGAGGGAAAGAAACTAGGTTAAACATGAAACCGCCGGCTCTATAAATTCAATTCTAAGATTAGTGGTTCCAAAACACAAAATATATACTACAAACCACACGGCGTGATTGACTAGTTAATGTGCTACTAAAAAACTACAATAACCGTAATGCCCTTATTTTTCCCTCATTCGTCGATTGTCAAAAAGTCACAATCTTTATAATGCTGACAAGTGAGGGCAGTGATGTCATTACATATGTGATTTAGATGGAATTATAAGTTTTTAAGATGGACATTAATAGGCATTTATATATTAAATGTGTATCAATTGGGCACTTTGGGTTCAAGGGCTCCTTCGGCGACGACTTTTTTTTTTTTTTTGGTAGGCAAGGGGCTTACGTATTTGCTCTTATCTTTAAGTAATCTCTGATTTTCATTTGTCCATCTCTAATTCAATTACCTTATTTTATATTTTCATATGTCAAAAGAAAAATACTTTTTATATCTTTTTTCGTATTCCAAATATCACCATCGATACCGATTACCAAATAGGTTGAAAAAACCTTAAAAGGAAAAAAAAAAAAGAAAAAAAAAAGGTAGGTTGAACACGAAACCGTCGATTCTATAAATTCAACTCTAAAACTAGTGGCTTTAAAACACAGAAAACATAGTACAAGCTAGACGTCGCGATTGACTCTCATTTCCGCCTTCTCTTTAGTAGTAGAAATTGTGGTACTGATAAATGGCAATGGCAAGTTTGCAAGGAGAAAAAGTACTGAAGCACTAGGAGTTTTGGCGAGTTCAAAGAAAAATGGACATTGGTGGTGCCTGTACTACTATCTTTTGAAGGTAAACACAATAGAAACTTTTGGTTTTGTTCTTAGAATTTTTGAAAATATTTTTACATGTTTTTCGAGACAAAAATTTTAAAAACACTTTCAGCATAATTTTTAAAAAATTCTTATTTTTTAAAACAAAAACATTTTCACTTATTTTGAAAACAATATCTAACGACTGAAAAAACTAAAAACCTATCAGTGAATATCTTTTTTGGTACGTACCAAAGAAATGGTCATAAAATTGACCACTAAAGTTTTTTGTTTCAACAAAAAAAAAAAAATTTTACATTTTCACTTGGGTAACCAAAAACATAAATGACATCATGCTGTAAGAAAAACAATTACACACATGTAAATGGAGATAAATATGACAAGCATGAAAAATAATTTGAGGTTACAAATAATTGTGGTCGGTTTTCTAGTTTTAAATATCTAAACCATTAACCAAATAAAAATAAATAATATTTCAGACTGATCAAATCAAACCAACCCAATTAAAAATAAATTGATTCGGTTTTTTGGTTGCTTTTCGCAGTTTGACTATTACCTTGAACACTCAAAGCTAAGAGTAGGGAAATTTATATAATAATATTCACGGGCTGCACTTGATGTGTGTGTGTGTGTCTGCATCTGGTTTTTTTTTTTTTTAATTAATTTTCTGCTTTGTATTTACTAGTGTAATTTTTTTTTAGTATTTTTTATGTCGTTAGTCCGAAAACTATTCTTTTTCAACTGATTGAAAATTATTTTCTTAGGATTTTTTAGTCCTTTCCTATAAGATTGACGGTGAAGTTTTACATTAATAATACATAGGGCAAACATGTTTTCTTCTTAAAAAGAGACATTTTATTAAAACCTGGGTACCAAACTATCATTTCTTGAAAGTTTCAGAGATTGATAACCCTAAAAAAATATTTTTTCTAAAAGGAACTTTATATTAAGGAAAATTGCAAAAAATTCCTTCTATCAGTATCACTAATACCATTTTACTCTTTGGAAGAAAAAAAAAATTTACGTTGGAAATCTCGAAATTGTTTTGAATTCCTTCCTTGCAATAAAATTCTTAGTCAAAATTGGGGCAGCACTCCTGGTGATAATAAATAAATAAATAAATTGATGTGAGGTTAATTTTCCAGCGCTAAAATTCCCATCTTGCTTCATAATTTGTACATTTTCACAACAATTAAATTACCTTTCTTATTGTTATAATTAGTTCTTAAATTTTTCCTTTTTTTTTTTCCTCCATTCTTCTTTTATAATCCTAAAAGATGTTTACCTTATTACAGTCTTGTGAATCGATGGAGACAAGGTCGAAGGTTGTGGTAACAAGAAGAAGAGATAGATTCAGCAGTTTTCCAGACTGTCTTACTCGTCACATTTTCTCCTTTCTTAATGTAGAAGAACTTTCTCGACTCATGCTTGTTTCCAAAAAGTTGAGACACCTATGCTTCTTGACCCCATTCTTGACTTTAGACTACACAACATATCGGTTCGATGAAGCAAAACGAGCTCAGATGATGAACTAAATTGACCAGATTTTGTTTCTTCGAAAAGGGTATCTGCAGAAAGGCGTTCTTGATGACGAGTATCTTGTTACAATGTGGTTGCAAAGCGCGGTCATGTGCAATTTTAAGCAGATTGTTCTTCATTCATCCTTGAGATTGGATCGGAGTTCACATTGTCAACTATGCTTCTCCGTTCTCCCTCCTTGGAGACGCTTACGATTCGTTTACATGATGCCGCTCTCAAGATTCCATCCTCTTGTAGTAATTTTTCGGGGTTCATCTATATCAAGTGCATTAATCTGCAGTCTGCTCGAATCGACTATTCTTTTGGCATAACAATCTCGTCCTGCTGCAAGTTCCTCAAAGAATTACGCCTCCGTGACACAAGGGGCTCGACATGTATTTTCATCAGCAGTACTTCTCTGGAACATTTGGTTATCTTGACACCTTATGACCTTCTCCACCTTCTCGTGTGCGGAGAGAAGCTACAGAGCGTGGTTTTAGATTGGAAATTTGATTCCCCTGAGACGAGATTGCTGCAACTTTCTGCTCCCAAGCTTGAGGCTTTTCTTTGGTCAAAGCCGGATTTTTTCCAACACTCTATCCTGCTTCAATTGTTGCTAATCCGAACATAACTAATGTTTTTCGTTTCGTTGGGGCCGTCAAAAACTTGGCTCTGTTGGATGAGAATATAAAGAAGGTAAGCAACATCATTTTGTCTTTGAACAAAATTTTTTGATATAATGCCTGTCTCATTTTGGTAAAATGTTAGAACGCATCATTATTTTAATTCTCAAATTTAGATCTTCCTATTGAATTTGTACCTGAATTTTCATTTCGTTTCTGTTTTAAAATTTGAATGTATTTTGTCACACACAATCAGTTGCAAAACAGCCATATGACTTCTAGGCTCTAAGGTTAGCACTGTGACACTCGATTAAAAATAATAATAATTATATTACTGCCATATGACTTCTAGGCTCTAAGGTTAGCACTGTGACACTCGATTAAAAATAATAATAATTATATATCAGTTAAAGTTAATATTTCTTAATTAGTCTTTCGTCCATATGACTTCTAGGCTCTAAGGTTAGCACTGTGACACTCGATTAAAAATAATAATAATTATATATCAGTTAAAATTAATATTTCTTAATTAGTCTTTCGTCTAATTTCATTAAGTTGCCAATTTATTACGATAAATAGCTAATAATTAAAAAAATTGAGATTAATATAAACACTAATTAACCATAGTGAATGAAGCACATCAACTATATCAACTCATTTATAGTCTTCATATTGAATGCTATGGAGAAAAAAAGTGCTCAAAATCTAAATTTCTTTCACATTTTCACTCTACAGTTTTTTCTTTTTCTTTTTTAATGATCAAAAGATGCTACAATTTCTTTTTATACATGTCATATTTGTCATAAAAGTGAGCATTTAACTGTATTCGTTGTTGGCCTTGTCTAAGCAGGATTGTCAACAGATTCCGTTCACATCTTTGCTGAAGTTACGTATAGAAGTTACTGCATCTAAATACAGTGTGAATCTTGTCCGAAACATGGCAACCCTTATCAAAGCAACGCCGAACCTGCACCGTCTTAGCATCAGGAGACAATATGTACACAGTTTGATTGATAATAATGCAAGTGGAGCAGTATTCTCATACCCCATTTCACTCTTATTTCTCAAAGCACATTATTCCATGTCTGGTTTATCATATTTTTTTCTTGATTGCTTGGATGATAAACTTCTTGGCAATATTTTTTAGGAAGAGGCTGAAACCGCCGGAATCTGTGGCAGGCAAGATGGCGGCATGTCCATGCCGTATTTGAGTCACGTGACAATGGATCTCATCACTCAAGGGAAGCAGGGATTAGAGATGGTAAAATACAAGCTCAAGTACACCAACAGTTTGCAGATGATGACCCTCTTCTTTGCTCCTTAATTGAAACCGGAATTTTGTGGAGAGATGGCCGGATTTGAGAAGGCTTCTTTAAATGCTTAGTGCAATTCATCCGTCTGTAGAGCCTCTTTCTCTGTAAGCACCCTTTGCAACTAAACCTCCCGTTATTTCTTCATAGCAACAATTATGGTTGCAGATATTAGTCTAACGATAATTTTACACCTAACTCTATCATAATCTCTGCAGTTTCAAAAATTAATCATAAATTCAAGATATGGACCCTTATGAAGTTGAAGTTGGGGACAATCAGGTTCCTAGAGAAGGAAAGAAGAATCATAGATCAGAAGATAATTGTTTATGCGTATGGGTACCAAATTTTTGAATTTATCAAGTCAAGACTTAGAAGATGAAGTAGACTTTTGAGTTAGTATTTATTTCCAGTTGAACTTTTGGAGGAGTTTCATCCGGTGACAAGAACTCTTTGGTCTTGACTCTTTTTTACGGTTTTTGTTTTTTAATTCCTTTTCATGGATATATTTAATTTGGTAGAAATGGTATTTTGGAGACATACACAGCCATAATAGACATGCTATTTCAGGTTGTTTGGTGTTTTTTTTTTTTTTTTATGTTTATTTTATTTTATGTTTTGCTTTGAAACTTGTTAGGTTTCTTTTTTTTCCTTTTTTTAATATATAAATATGTATATTTTTTATTTTTTTTATCCCCATCTTTGCTCTGAAGGTTAGATAAGTTTTATAATCTAGGGATAAATCTGCAATATCAACTTCTTGCAGTGCACAATGCACCTTTGGTAAAGTTGTTTAAATTAGTGTTTGGAAAATCTTTGGGAGACTTGGTTTCTTTGGTTCATTGATTTGAAATTGTTTGACCTTTTAGCTTGAAATATGTGATTTAAAAAAGGTGGTTTTTAAAAATGAGTTCAAAATGTTAAAATCAAGTTGGGGGTGTTTCCGAATTTAAGGCATTTTTTATGGTTCAAACTAAAATTTAGTTTTCTTTTGTAAATGTTGGTTCATAGGAAGGATTCAAACTAGTGTTAAACCCTCCATCTAAATGGGCCCGAGTTTAACCACTTTGTTTTCAAGTGGCTTGAATCAAAATTTAAACTATACTTTTCAAATCTACTACTTCGAATCATAAAAGTTGAAACCATCATGTTTTGAACTAATGAACTAATTCGACCCTTACACTCTATTTGGTACAAGTGATGCAGAGTAGAAAGGATCGAAAACGTTGAAAGGATAAAGAATATGAAGGATAGAAAGGATTATAATAACCCTTTATATTGTTTGATAAGAGGAATGAACAATTGAAAAAATTGATCACAGTTATTCATCTTATTACTATATTGGCATTATACTAGTTGTTAAGTAATTACTTTTAAAGTTGAAATTTTCTTTTTAATTTAAATTCAGGTAGATTAGTTAGATCCTTCTATTAATATAAGGATCTAAATTCGTAGGTTTGGAAGGAGAGACTCTCTCTCCCCATATCTCATCTCCCTCTTATGCTCCTTCCAACTAAACAAGGGATTTTTCATCTTCGTCCACCACTATCCCTTCACGCCTCTAATAGGCCTCCGTGTAGGTGTAGGTGCAACACATGGAATGATGACTCTTGTAGGTGAGATAGTTGATGGTCGACTAGTGGCTTTGGGGATTGGGTCCTGGATTTCGGGGAGAGCATGGAAGGTGTGACACAAATGGGAATAACGAATTGTCAGTTAGTTAGCTGACAGAAGGGAATAAATATGAGTGAGGAAAGTGTTGTTCATCATTGATCTATTTTCTAAATTGTATCTCAATGAGATTAAGGAGAGCAGAGGACCTCTCGAATGTCCCCTCTATTTTTGTTTCTTTTCTTTTTGTTTGATCACATCACCCTCTTCATCCTTCCATCTCTCTCTTCCACCAAACATAGTATTAGTCTTCAAAAACACCAAACCTTTCATGAACCAAGCTTTTCCGAAGTCTGACGTGTAATTTTTTTTTTTTTTTATATTATGACCTTAAAGAAAAGTGTATGAAAGGAAATTTAATTTTTTGAATTAGCTCAAGGTGCTTTATAGTATTTTATTTTATTTTTTGTTATAAACCTTACCTAGTCGTACAAAACAGTTTTTGAAAAGTCACACAGGCAGAAATATCAAAAAGAAAAAAAGTTTTCCGGTTCAAAAATGAAAAACCATGAAAAGTTTAGAGTCAAAGTTGTGGCTGTCAATTCAGTACAAAAATGGACAATAGCTAGGCCTAAGGCACTATTCCAAAGTTGTTTAAAATTTTTAAGTTCTAGTTAGGAGCAAAATAGTCATTTTTTACTATAAGGGTTCAACAATTAAAACAAACACTAATTAAGCTTCTTCTTTTAACTTAAGGTCATTGAGAAAAATCTATTTGTCCTAAAAATAATATAGAACTATAAAGTTTGATTGTTAAGACCCTTTAGGGGCAAAAGGTCATTTTGAACCTCATAGCAAAAGTTGTCAAACTAAATTACGCCTTAAATTTTGGGGCGTTTTATACATATGCTATAAAAATGAAGCTTGGATTAATCTGTGCTATTAAAAAAAGTAATTGCAAAAATATAATTTATAATAAATATATTCTGAAAGTTTGAATTAGATTCTATAAAAATAAGATAGTTTTCGATTGCTATAAAGAGTATTTTAGTTTTTTTTTTAATTTAATTGTCATTTTTATTTAATTTTTATATATACTGTATTTTTTGAAACTTACTTTTTAAAAGCAGTAGTGTGGCTTGAATAAAAACCATGCTTGAAAGTATGGCATGACAGGCAATTTTCTCCTTAATAAGTTAGTTTTATTACATATGCCACAAATCAATCCACGCTACAAAAAGGTGTGGTATAAAACATAAATGTCACAAAATTTTGACCCAAAGATTTTAAGACCAGCATGTAATCCTTGAAAAACAAGTCCAATTCCCCTAGTATTAGCTAATGGCTTTACAGGCCTAAAGAACAACTTAACACCTTTTTGGGCTATTAGCGACTGTCCACTAGTGAATGAACCTACTGGACCCAAACCTACCTTCTTACAAGGACCCAGATTTAGGAGGTCTTACATGCACAGTCTAAACCCTACTATGATAACTAGGGTTCTTAGAATTAATAACGAGAGAACTACACGAGACGACCCTTCATAAGTACTCTTTTACAACATTACCCCCTAGTTTTTGCCTTTTTCATTTTTCCCCTTTTGTGTTTGATTTTTTTAATAGCTTCATCAATTTAACGTATTTTTATCCCTGATACAAAAAAGAAACTAACGTAATCTTCTCATCTCCCCCCTTCTTATCTCATTAAGTTGCCTCTCTCTTCTCCATTTGTCCCCCTCTTTTTTTTATCTCTCCTTTTTCCGCCCTCTCTCCTTGCCGATTGAGTGGAATCGGTTTGGTTATCTAAAATGGCATTGCAATGCACTTCATTACATATATAAAAACATACAATACTTCCTTGTGTTGACACACTGAAAGAAAAGCAAGCAAATTATCCAAAGTGAAAACGGCAAACAATGACATTTAGGAAAATTAAAAAGGAAACCCAGCCTGCTTATATGTATAACCTACAATATATCTGACAGCAAAACATCACCTGCATTCTCCCACTGATGTTCTGAACCAGTTTTCATAAATTCTCGCATTAACTTTGACGCCATAGACTTGTCATATCCTACAT
>CAMOHE010044386.1:0-11709 GCA_946598075.1 Artocarpus hirsutus | reverse complement strand
GAATGGTGAAGATGGGAATGGATACCGCTCACGCAATGTAATATTTTTACATTTTTATTTTACGAATTTATGCATGTTTTATTTTACGAAATTTTGTATGTTCACATCTTATGAAAATATGTGCATATGAATAAGTAAATGATTTACATAATTATGCTTTAAAAACCGAGCTTGTAATTACACAATCTTGGTTTAGAGGATTTTAAAGTTTAAGAATGTTGCAATAGACAATGCAACAATACACGAACTTTTTAAGTAAGAAAAATTATAAATTTATTTACGATTAAAAGCGATTATTAAAGTTTTACGTTATATTAAGAAATGAATTTTATAGATATGTTTCTATGAAATTATTATGAAAGTTTAAAGGAAAAGCTTTAAGAAATTAGTATCTTAAACTTAAAAGTTTAAGTTATAAGAAATTATGTTTTGACTAGTTTAAAAAGGTTGGATGCAACAAATATGTTAAGTTTTCAAGAGAGAAAATTATATATCGTTTATAATAAGAAAATGATTATATAAGTTTTATGCCAAAATAAGTAACGATTTTATGAATATGTTTTTAGGAAATTACTTTTATGAAAGTCTAGATAATTATGCTTCAGATATGACTATTATTAAGACAAGTTCTGAAAAGATTAATTTTTAAGATGTCAATATGTTATGTTTAAGATGTTAAATTATAAGTAAAATATATATAAATGATTTTTAATAAAGTTTTAAAGAGCATTTAAATGTGATTTTATTTTAATATTTAATTTAAATTATTTTGAAAATAGTTTTATTTAATTTGAGAAATGTCCTTAAAGTAATAGTTACTAAATAATTTTCCTTATGATTGAAAAGAAAAGTTCAAGGAAATTACTATGGTTATATTTCAAGGAAATAAATGTTATGAGTTATGTAAAGGATCATGATTTATAAATTATAATTGAGTTAAAACGTAATAATTATTATTATGTTATTATCATGTTTTTATCATGTTTAAGAAATTTATGTATTCTGTTAAGTTACGAAATTAAGTTTTCGAGAAATAATTATTACATCTTTTAAAGTTATATGTTGAGAATTCATTATCTTTAAGAAATTATTATTCCCTCTAAGGTTTTATGCTAAGGATTCGATAGCAAGAATCCATTTAAAAAAAAATTATTTCAAAATTTCTGTACTTTATTAATAAGTATGTTTAAGTTTACGATCACATTAAGTTAAGTGACGGCCACGTAAGTGAGGGTCGTCACATGGGCTCACATGGTGGGGGTGTTGCGAAGGGTTGTCGGCATGGGAGGGTGGGGGCATTGGGAGGAAGAAGGAGAAGGAGCTTTTATTTTTATTTTTTTATTTTATTTATTGTTGTATGGATAGTTGTTTAATTAGAAATATTTTTGTCTTTTTGTACTAAATGAGATCACATGACTAGCATGTGATGATGATCCATCAAAAACTTAATAGATTTTGTTAAATTTAGTCCTTTTGCACCATATTTGTGAGTCCAAGGTTGTTTGAGGAAAAAAAAAAAAGAATCGAGACTACCAATCACCTTTTAAATAGACTAAGAACTATTGAGGCAATTTAACAGGACTCAAAATATGGCAAAACAGCTGCTTCCACAAATGGGAAGAATTCTTTCCCAGACAAAACCATCAACACCAAAATCAATAGGCCCAATAAACCAAAGCCTGTGGCTGGCCTATTACAATGCACAATCGAGGAATCCAGCTGCAACACTACATCGGGTAAACCTTCTTGAAAAACACTCCATATCAAGCGGAGGTGTAGCACTAGTGAAGGCTTTTAATGTCTCCTTACTTAGCATCATCAGATTCCCCAGAATTTTGACACGTATAATTCACTGTATCCATTTTTTTTTTCATGACGTGTGTGATTACTTTAAGAGAGTGAACGACGAAGAGAGAAATTCAAGTTTATTAAGAGAGAGAAAAATGATCAAGAGTGTTGGACTTAAGGTTTCTCATTTTGACACCCCAAGTGTGTTCTTATGATATAACGAATTAACTTTTTGCACAACTGTTTCTTGAGGTGTCTTGTTTTGTTTTTTTTTGTTTTCCCTTGTAATACTATATATGTAGGATATGTTACTAGTAGTGATAGTTCAATGGCTTACGTACTTTGTGGGAATGAATTTAAGACTAGAACGACAAAGAAGAGTATAGAACACGGCATCGTCTGACTAAAGAAAATAACAAAAAACAAAATGATGTCGGGCAGAAGGATGAATCGCAAAACAGAAATAGAAGAAATACAAGGATAGAACAAAGGAAAAGTTCGGAAATTAAGACTCGTGTACGAATGATTGAATGGACCGGATTAAACAGTTAGAAATAAGCGATGCAAATTGAGTCAGCCACTTGTAATATTGTAACAACCCAATGTCCATAAATAGGAGTAGCTTTCAAGCATTTGTACATTTTTGCTGACTGGAAAATTAATCAAAATTTCACTTATGAGATTTATTTAATTTTTCAGTCCAATTAAGTGAGTGAAATTATTGTTTTTCGTTTAACAATTTTGACACGAACATACTTGATTAGACAAAACACTTGTAAACGCAAGAACTAATCGCGTCGAATTCAAGAAATAAGGGATTCGAGAATCTGAGTCAAGATATTAAGAAGGAATCAAGGTTCTAAAGTGTACAAGATACAAGCTCAAAACGGTTGAGACCTCTCAGATATTATTTCAATTTCATGATATCAACAACAACCCTAATGGTATATATAAAATGTCAAATAGACTATTTTTTTTTCTTTTTCCTAATTAGTCTCATTAATTATGCTGATAACGATAGCCCCTAAAAAGGTCTACAATCAATATAAATTTGGAATAGGATGAAAGCAAACTAAATGAAATTTGAATCGCAAAAGACATCAATAATTCTTATTAAAAATCACATCTGATGCAAAATGAAACCTTCCAATATATCTGATCATCGTGGTAGAAAGTCAAACGAAAGATCTAGTTTGACATCAAATCTCAATCTTTCCCCGATCTTAATTTTAAATACAAAATTTACTAATAAGAGAATAGAAAGAAGGTTCATACAAAGTTTTAAAATCAAAGAAAAAAGTTGCACATGTTACACTCTAAACAAGCTAAGAGTCGGTTTGATGTTGTTGTATTGTTAGTCAACATTAATGTGACCAGAAGCATGTAGGCATCTGGTGAATGTATTTTGTAAAACTGTTGTGATTATTGACAGCAAAATTTTAGGTTTGATAAATTATGTATGAAATTGTTGTTGAATTGTATGTATAATAACTAAAATAGCCATGTATTAGTTTATAATTTTAAGATTAACATCTATATAATTTTTGCGCCAAAATGCTAAACACACAACTTTAATTTATTATTCAACCTTTCAAAAAAAATTATTATTAAAAAATTTTGAGCAAAATTCAGTATAGAAATTTCTTAATTCAATATAGAATATTTCTTAAAGATTTATGATTTTCTAAATATTAATATTATTATATATTTATTTGTCACAGGGCAAATAGCTAAATTAAAAATTATGTTTTATTATTGAGGTTATTTTAGTAAACTTGAACTATGACAACAAAAGGTATTGTGGAAAGCAGCTCTTGACTTGTTGGCAGCAGCGTTTAGAATTAGTTGTTGGGAAAAACAAGGTTTATTAAACATCTTGACATGGTTATAACAACTAAAAGTAGTATCTAAAAGTAAGAAAAATAAATGAATAAAACCTTAGCTAGATCGGAATGGGACACTGTACATCATTTGCAGGCTCATGCAAACATTCACGGCCTCTTGGATAACTGCCACAAATATTATTATCGCCTCGAGTTGTTGGAAAAACAATTATCAGATCTTACTATTTCGTCCGGAGAAGAAAAAATTGTCTTATAAGTTACAAGCTCGTCGTTAGAATAATTTTAAAATGAGAAAATCTTAGGATTTCCCCTTATATGGTTTAGTTTTGTTTTGTCTATTTTGATTTAGGTTTCGTTTATTTCGCCTAGGCTTTTCATGTTTAGTTTGTTTGAGCATTTTGTTCTTTTTTAATAAAATTTTCAGCTTATTAAGGAAAAGTTCTTTTCTCCACATGAATGTTAATTTTATGTCGGATAAAAGTTCCAAATACTTCTTTTAGAAACATTTTTGTATTAACATAACAGTCTTCGAAGAACCATTCAAATTGCCCGCATCAGGGCTTCAAAAACTTTTAACTTTAACCTCGTTAATAGTCCCAAATTATTGGCTGATAAATTTATATGCTTAACTTTCAAAACCAAATTAATTTAGAACATGTACAGGTACATATAGAGTAATTATACACACACATATATATATTTATATATATTTTGCATGATGGCCTCTAGCTTTTATACCCTCCAAATAAAATATGTATTGTGCTCTTTTGTTTGGTAATTATAGTCATGTAGTCTTCGAAACAGCCATTTGAGCAGCTGTGCAAGTTGCAATGTGGGTGGTTACAGACATCATATTCAAAACATGTGTACTTCAAGAACTTTATTCCACATTATTTATGATCTTAACATATTTTTCTGTAGTATTGTATCAGTAACGCCAAAACATATTTAGTTCGTGAGAACAATTAAAAGAGACTCAGTCCCACCCCCCAGGCGACAGCTAGCTTGGACATGGGCCCGAGATTCCAGTCATATTCAGTACTTGTTCACGTGCATGGCACGTGAAAAACCATTGGTTTTGCATGCAAAGTGGGGACATGGACAAGAGCAGATCTTGAAGGAGACCTTTACATCAATGTGTGAAGTTTTTTTTAGATAATTTCTCTGATGAGAATCGAAGAAATATTTATTAGTTGGTATCTATGTTTCAGCCGTTAAATTTGTTAAAAAAGAATTGATTTTAATCGAATCTAATGGCTTAAAACTGTATATTGCCAATGGGATCCTGCAGAATAGCTTGATTTTCCTTTAGGAAAGGAAATTTTTAACCAAACCCTACGTCGAAAAAGCCCACTTAATAATTTGGTCCACTAGTCTCTATTCTGGGGGTTTTATTTGATAGAAAAGTCTCTATTTTGGGAATGGTACTTAAAAGTGTTGGATTATTCGTATGGGGAAAAGGAACTAGCTAGGTTTCCTTTTGAAAGTAAATTACTACACATATATTTGTCTTTTTCGAAAATTCTGGCCAGTGCCCACCATATAATATTACACGGCCCCGCTTATTGATTTGTCTAACTAGTGACAGTACAAATAGCTATTTTATTGGTTCTATATCTCTCACTTCAATAATCTTTATACACTGATAATTTTGGACATATGCTAAATGCATGTTTGTGTCACAATATGATACGTGACATGATCAAAACGCAAGAAATTATAAGTATAGGCATAAGATCATCTTGTTTCATCGAAGCAGGATCTCTCTAGAGTAGGCATACGTTTCGGGTGTGGATAGGTTGTCTTCGTGGGCATCAACTTTAAGTGATATGTTTGGTGATGATGTTTTAATTAATATAGCATGATACTATTAGTAGACATAAAAGAAACGTACAAAGGAACACAAGAGTTAGATCCATGCTTCGATGCCTTTATATAAAATAATTTTGGAGATTGGTCCATTCAATTTTTCTGTTGTAGGATTAACCTTTTCTTTTAATGTGTTTGGTTTTCCTATAAATGGAGGATTATTTCAAAAATAGATTATTTTCATTTCTTAGCATGCATTTTAAGGTTACGTAAATTTTATACTTTATATTTTTAACTTTAACACTATTATGCCTTCATATTTTAAATTTACGTTAAATTCTTATTTTGTTTAGGTCAAAGTTTGATTTTGATTTTATAAAATACTCAAACATCCTTTACATTTTAGAAATTTCAGTTTTTTCCCGAACTTTTTCATGCATTTTTTTTTAGTTTTTCACTTCATAAAATACTTAAATATCCTTCATATTTTCAAAATTTTAGCTTTTTTTTCAAAATTTTTATGTATTTTTTTAGTTTTCCTTTAAGGATGTTTAGGTGCTTTTGCGATCAAAATCAAACTTTGAACTGAAAGATAGAATTTAGCGTAAATTAAATATGTGAAGGTATAAAAATGTTAAATTCTAAATACAAAGTATGATTTTTTTGATAATCTTAAAATACAGGATATAAAGCCCTGATTTTCCATCGTTGAAAATGAAAATCATCAAGTTAAAATTTATAGATGACTATACATATTTTCTTGATCAGTATTCTATTTTTGACAGCCAGAAAAATGATTAAAATATACTCAAAAAAGAAAAAACAATAAAAAATTTAAAAACAGAACAAATGTTTATATTTATTTTTGTTTATTTTTCCCTTCTAATTTGTGGATTTTTTTTTGTTTTACATCTTTGTTTTCAAGGGTACGGTCAAATAACATGTTTACCGAGAAAATGTACACGTTTGCCTACTACATGAGTTCCAATAGTACATTCACAACTACCGAAAATCAATAACATACTTCATGAATAACTCTAATATATAGGGCAAACTAAAAGAAAATTAACAAAGATTAATGCTAAGAAAGTTTATCCTCAATTTTACTTGGATCCATGCATTTTTAAAATATACTTTGATCCATGCGTTTTTAATTCCATGCATTTTTATCCTCAATTTTACTTTGATCAATGCATTCTCAATAACATGCTCTATGAATAACTCTAATATATAGGACAAACTAAAAGAAAATTAACAAAGATTAATTCTATGAAACTTTATCCTCAAAGATTAATTCTATGAAACTTTATCCTCAATTTTACTTTGATCCATGCATTTTTATAACGTCTCAGAATTAACCTTGGTCAATTAGATTGTTTCATTTTTAACATCTTTCAATTAGTTGGGTGTTGAAAAATTGACAAAAAAAAAAAGAAGTAAATAGCACTAGACTGACAGCTAACAGAACACGCAATATAAGTGCAATGTTGATTAAAAATAACGCTCTGCTAATATAGAATCATTCACATTCCGCCATCCTTTTAACAAGCTGAAAGATTTAGAGTTAAATTCAGAACGCTATGGACTCATGGACCAAAATGAGACAGGCATAACATCAAGGATTGTTTGTGATATTAGCCAAAAAAAAAACCACAAAAATATGCCGTGCACATACAATGTTTTTGGTCAATTAAAGCGGTCAAATTGCTCAAGAAACTCCAAGTTTTGCAGCGAGATCAATGCTATTTGATACCATATCCTTTTTACTATATAGTACCATCATACATATAATTGATTCCATTTCGAATCAAGACAAGTGATATTGATTATTGAGAAGAGGGAAAATTCGATTTTCTCAAAATATTTCGTGAAAGCCAGACACCATACATGTTTGTGACGTAAGACTAGCAAGAGACTGAAAGAAGACGACAACTTCAAACTCAAGTCGTGGTCTGATCGATACATTTTAGGAAAATTTTCTTTCTTTTTATTTAATGACATTGTAATCCTATCCACTAAACAAATAAGTATTTTACTTCTAATTAATTCTATAGTGATATATATATATATATATATATATTATATCTATGTAAATGTATATGTGTGTGTGTGTGTATGTGTATATATATATACTTTAACTGGGAAAACCGTCCAAATTAACAATGCTTGTTGCGAGCAATCACATCGATCACCGTCAACTTAATTTGGTTATTGTCTTGGCTTTAAAAGTCCTTTTCTGAAGCGCTTCTATAAAATTTTACCTCTATCTAGCTAGCTAGCTTGCTCTTTTTACATATACATCACTATCAAGTTATTTTACTATATGATTACTAAATAGACCACACCATGTTACATTTAATTTGTTTCGTTTATGAAAGATGTCACAAGTATGATCAATACAATTTGCTTAAAAACTTGAACTTTACAAAGCAATGAGTACTTGCCGAGAAAATAGAACAAAAAAAAAAAAAAAAAAAGGATTGGGTGGGGGAAAGGAGACTGGAAACAACGGGGTCACATGTTCTCCTTTTTTTTTTTTTCGTAGGACAATAGATTTTGGAAATTGGGAATTGACTCCCGACCAAATTTGGCTATTCTCCCTCCCACTTTCCTCGGAAAGCATGTATATGTAGAAATATTGTTTAATTATCTCTTTCTTGGACACGATAATACAGTGTACGTGTACATATACACAACTGTCTAAACATCAATATATATGTCTTATTTTTGCTTGACAACCAAATATATGTGTGTTAAAATAAAGCTATATTATGTACTCGAACAAACAAAAACATGCATTATAAGAGGAGAGTTTGATATTCTTTTCAGATTTTGGTCCCATGTGACCCTTGAAACTTGCGGCAATACCTCAAGTTAGGAACATATATATATGTATAATATAACAATTATTAAGTGGCTAGATATATACAAAAATATGTTTGGCAGAAAAGTTGCAACCGCAATGTTTGAACTGCACGTTCGCAATATTAAGTCATATCATTTATTTATTTGTTTGTTTTTTGTCATTTAGGGTAGTATAATCTTTCAATTGTTTCCTTAAGTCTATATGTATCTTTTTTCCTGTTCTATTTTACGATATATATATATATATAAAATGAGAATCCCTAGTTTTGTTTGTCTCCAAGTTTAGTTCTTGAATTTACGTGGCATCTGAGCACTAAGGGTTCTTGGTTTCTTGATTCCCGCTCGTGCTTTGCAGTCCGTATCAGTCGCTTCTCTACAGTTCCATACACCTTACTAGTCATTTCATATATTGATGTTCGCACATCGTACCTTAGGACTATATCGTACCATGCCACTCTATCAGTGCACTAGCCCGCCCGTATATCATACCAGTCTGATTGTACTGTCTATACACTGTACCAGTTTTCGACCATACAGTTCGTACAATATTGTACCGTAGCCATCCGAACGCTTCATCATGGCTGGGGCTCGGTATAATTCTCTTCAAGCTATTAATGTACAGTTAGCTGGAAAAATTATTTGTATTGGAGTTATATGATTAAGAATTCTTTGATGGGAAAAAGTGTGGGGTTGTGTCTCGGGCACATCGAAACGACCTACAGATAATAAGGCTACCGACTATGTAGAATTGTTAAATGCTTGGGAAATAGATAATTCAAAGATTATTATTTGGATTAACAATTCTGTTGCGCATTCAATAGGCACTGAGTCGGCAAAGGATGAGATTGCCAAGGAGGAATGGACCATCTTACAAGATTGTACACATAGTCTAATTTTGCAAAACAATATGAATTAGAGGTTAATATTTGTGTTCTTCAGCTCTAGAATATGAGTATTCAAGAATTTAATTATGCTATGTCAGATTTATGGGATCAGTTGGCACTCACAAAATTAGAAGAATTATGGACGTTCTGACGAGATACGTCTTAAGTCTTAGTCAAGTAAGGAAATTATTCCACTATCCGATCTATCTGTCTTCACCACTCTTCAAAGACCACTTGTCAATAATCAAAATAGACTGCAATCACATGTTGCTAATAATGAATATCATTTCTGTAAGTAGAAGGACGATTAGAGATGCAATAATGGGCCGGGGTCAGTGGGTCGGTCTAGGCCCATCCTACTACAGTGATAGACTGGACTGATACGGCCCGGCACTGTTCAAGGCACGGCCTGACCCATAAATACTGGTGATGAAAATTAGGCGCTAAGGGTAAAGTAATGTGCATGTCATGACTTAATCCATCGATGTATTTTTTTTTTTTTGTTGGTGTATTTTGTGTGTAAGAAGAGAAAGGAGGCAAAAAAATTTTGAAAAATAGAAATGTGTTTGAGGCGTCACTACAAGAAAAACTACATTTAACGGTATATTATTTACGACATGTAGTTTTTGAATTTCGTTAAAAAATACACACAACGATATTTTCAACGAAAATGTCATTAACGACATTTGAAACAATAATTAACGACATTTATATAGATGTCGTATTAAAGGTCTTATTTTAACGACAATAGTTTAGTGTCGTTAAATTATTTAATGACAAGTAGGAGATGTTGTCAAAGCCTTGAAAATTCTACGACACCCCTTATAGAAGACATTGGTGAAGATGTCGTCTATAAGGGATGTCATGGAATCTCCAAGACTTTGACGACATCTGCTGCTTGTCGTTAAATAATTTAACAACACTAAACTATTATCGTTAAAAGGAGATCTTTAATACGACATCTATGTAGATGTCGTTAATTATTATTTCAAATGTTATTGACGACATTTTTGTTGGAGATGTCGTTTTATGTACTTTTCAACGATATTTAAAAACTACATGTCATAAATAATATGTCGTTAAATGTAGTTTTTTTTGTAGTGTGTATAAAACACTTTCCTTGAAGGTTTTTTTTGTCCTTATTTATTCAAGTTTGCTAAAGAGTTTTTGTGGCAAATTACTTCAAAATATAACAAACACTTGAATACTATATTCAGCAACAATATGGTACTCTAATAACCTTGAAGTTTATAAAAAAAGGGGTGACATTTAAAAAATGATCACACCAAATCAATCCATACAACTTTTACGTAAAGATATCTTATCAAATGTAAAGGTATCTCTTCACTCGTGAAGGTATTTATTCATATCTTAATATATCTATTGCAACAGATGTGTCCGTTGTTAATTGATGTTCAGGTTTGTATGAAAGCATATAACCAACAAATACACCAGTTTGAAACATGTCTAAAGACATTTTTTTTAATGTAAATCAACACAGGAGAGTGCCGTGATGCTAGTTTTTTGGCACTACGGTGCTATGCTCATTGTGCAAATTTTGCACACGTTACAATGATGGGCGCCGTGGCTCCAGCGCCTTTTCAAATTGGTGTTGCGGCCCTAGCGGTTCTGTCCCATTTTACGATGTTTTGTACCCTTAGCACCACGGAGCTCCAAGATGAATCAAAACACATTAAAAATGTGTTTTCCAACTTATATCCATGTGATCTTTAATCTTAAACATGATAGAGAGAAGAGATATATTACAATCTCTCCAACAACCCCCACTAGCTTGTAATATTTTTCTAGATGTAACAACAATAAACTCATACATGCAATGAGGTATATTATGATTTTAACCTTCAATTAGTGAATGTATTTCAAAGTATTTATAAGACAATATGGTACTTTGCCTTGAACTTTGTCTCTTAAGCAAATATCGAAAATATAGCATATATGAGATATACTAGAATTTAAATTATGTTTCAATTATTTTTGCACTATTTCTGTAACACCCTAAATTTTAAGCTAGGGGTCTAGTTAAGATTATATGAATTTGTTTTATTTTTATCACTTATGTATTAATTTTTTTTTTTTTTTACTTATGAAATTGCCATGTGTTTATGGGATGATAGAATTTCATGCAAAAGTGTTACATATATATATATATCTTATATGTTAATTTATAAGTATTAATATGTTTATATATATATATATATATAGAAATATATAAATTTTCTAAATATAAATAAACGTTAATTTATATGTTAATTGTATGTTAATTCACAAGTATTCTATATATATATATATATAAATGTTATATTCTATATATAAATATTTCTATATATATACTTATCTTTACGTGATATAAGAATTAATATGTTTCTATATATAAGGTTAATTCGTATAAAAATAAAAGAAAGGAAAGTTATGTTATATATTAATGTAATGTGCACAATATCTTGTACTATTGTATAATTGTAGGGGATAATGACTAACGTAATTTATGTATATGTGTG